>CM069441.1:42247221-42465798 GCA_035610835.1 Ophiura sarsii
CACACAAAGTTCCAGAATTACATTGTAACCTGTTATATCTATGATTGGTTGACACGAGATTGCATATCATTTCTCTGCGAGCGACGCTTAATATGTATCTATATGTAAAGGTTGGGATGGGGCGGGGGGGGGGGGGTGTATTTATTAGTCTACCGACTATGATTTTCACATGCTTGATATCAACTTCTATGTTGGGGAGGGGACTAAGAGCGTTGGTGTATAAGTTATAGAACATGTTATGATTATTCTGCAATTTTAAACATTTTGTGAACATTTGGAATGTCGTCTACGGACGACTGCCGCGTGGAAAGTGTTAAATAGAGCTACATGAATATGTACAATTAGGTTTCTTTGTTATTTGTTTATTTGTTTATTTATTTATTTATTTATTTATTTATTTATTTATTTATTTATTTATTTAATTATTTATCATATTTAAAACAATAAATAAGTCGATTGTTAAAATTGCGTGAAGTTTGTTGAAAAAATAGAACAAATTCATATAGATAATCACAACTTTCCAATTTGACATTAGACCTAAACTATCTAATTCCAATTCAAATGTGACCGTTTCTCCAATAAATTAAACACAAATGTTTAAATTAATAGTATGAACAGTGGGCATAATACTATTATCACATTCTGCTAATTTTACAGCGATCTGTTAAATAGTTCTGGACATAAAGTTAATCCATGTGACCATTTTATGAACAAAAATACACCAGAAATAGACCTTATATCTAATTAAAAGTGACCGTTCCCTAAAACCGTTAATGAAAATATCAAATTTTGTCATTCACTTTTATCTATGGTATGTAGGCAAAATGATCTCCAAGTATCAATAAAATCGAATTAGCCGTTACGAAAATACAATGATTTAAACTAATCGAAAACTTTACATTTGTCACTCGAGGAGACAATCTCGGCCAATATTGTTGGAACACTTGTATACGTGTGTTTAAAAACTCCCCCTCTCCCCCTGGATCAATGTTGAAACATGATTTTTGGGTTACGGGATACTGGGAAGGGCCAACATTGCCCAGTGGGGAGGGGGGAGTTATTATAGTTTAGGAAAGGCTTTAAGCCTTCCGTCAAAGACAGCAATGTTTTGATAGTGTACGTTTTGCGCAAACGGGAACGCACGAAAGGGTCATTATTACATGGATGTTCCAACTAATTATGGCCGCGATTGTCTGAATCATCTGTTTAAAAAATCATCTGTTTTAAGGGTTTTGGGCATAACTTTTGATTCAATAAAGCTTTCTTTACCAGATTTGAAGGATAGATAGGTTATGTTATTGGTCACGTGGCCAACTACTTAAAAAGGTCATGCCTCAATTTACTGTTAGGGATAGGTCACTTTTAATTACAGGGGTATATTTGGCATACTAAATGCCCAATAAATTATGGATGTTGCCAGTAATTTAAATTTAAATGGTTTCTCGATCACATATACCAACAGCTAAACATGCTGGAACACATTCTCGTCGCTTACGCGACTCCTGCGTCATTCAAAATGGATAACATAACAAGGAAGGGGAAGGGGCGCTATCGCCAACAAGTTAAATTAATTGTTATATGGTATTTTTAAAAGTCTACGGGGAATTGAACATTATTATAAAAAAATATTCAAAACATAGTCCGGTGCCAGGCTCGAGCTTACAACATTTGGTTTGAAAGCATGAAAGCAACGCAACAACAGCGCTCTTAACCACTTCACCACGGATGAGACCATACCACAGAACAGCGTTTTAAAAGATATGACAATTATAGACATAATCGATATGGTCAGTCGTTATTGTTAATGCACTGTATATAGTTCAATTTGACAACGTATTTGGATAGACCATAACAGTAATCCATGGGATATTTTCAATCAGGAGTCCAAAATATTACGGGAATGTCGAGTTTCAACAGTATGCCATCATTTTCAGATAAAAGTCTTTGACCTATTTTTCTTTTAATTATCATGGCATACTGTCGCGTCAATTGATTTTGCGTGTAGTGTGCATGGCATACTGTGAATGTAGCCTCGACATGCACACAAAGTTCCAGAATTACATTGTAACCTGTTATATCTATGATTGGTTGACACGAGATTGCATATCATTTCTCTGCGAGCGACGCTTAATATGTATCTATATGTAAAGGTTGGGATGGGGCGGGGGGGGGGGGGTGTATTTATTAGTCTACCGACTATGATTTTCACATGCTTGATATCAACTTCTATGTTGGGGAGGGGACTAAGAGCGTTGGTGTATAAGTTATAGAACATGTTATGATTATTCTGCAATTTTAAACATTTTGTGAACATTTGGAATGTCGTCTACGGACGACTGCCGCGTGGAAAGTGTTAAATAGAGCTACATGAATATGTACAATTAGGTTTCTTTGTTATTTGTTTATTTGTTTATTTATTTATTTATTTATTTATTTATTTATTTATTTATTTATTTATTTAATTATTTATCATATTTAAAACAATAAATAAGTCGATTGTTAAAATTGCGTGAAGTTTGTTGAAAAAATAGAACAAATTCATATAGATAATCACAACTTTCCAATTTGACATTAGACCTAAACTATCTAATTCCAATTCAAATGTGACCGTTTCTCCAATAAATTAAACACAAATGTTTAAATTAATAGTATGAACAGTGGGCATAATACTATTATCACATTCTGCTAATTTTACAGCGATCTGTTAAATAGTTCTGGACATAAAGTTAATCCATGTGACCATTTTATGAACAAAAATACACCAGAAATAGACCTTATATCTAATTAAAAGTGACCGTTCCCTAAAACCGTTAATGAAAATATCAAATTTTGTCATTCACTTTTATCTATGGTATGTAGGCAAAATGATCTCCAAGTATCAATAAAATCGAATTAGCCGTTACGAAAATACAATGATTTAAACTAATCGAAAACTTTACATTTGTCACTCGAGGAGACAATCTCGGCCAATATTGTTGGAACACTTGTATACGTGTGTTTAAAAACTCCCCCTCTCCCCCTGGATCAATGTTGAAACATGATTTTTGGGTTACGGGATACTGGGAAGGGCCAACATTGCCCAGTGGGGAGGGGGGAGTTATTATAGTTTAGGAAAGGCTTTAAGCCTTCCGTCAAAGACAGCAATGTTTTGATAGTGTACGTTTTGCGCAAACGGGAACGCACGAAAGGGTCATTATTACATGGATGTTCCAACTAATTATGGCCGCGATTGTCTGAATCATCTGTTTAAAAAATCATCTGTTTTAAGGGTTTTGGGCATAACTTTTGATTCAATAAAGCTTTCTTTACCAGATTTGAAGGATAGATAGGTTATGTTATTGGTCACGTGGCCAACTACTTAAAAAGGTCATGCCTCAATTTACTGTTAGGGATAGGTCACTTTTAATTACAGGGGTATATTTGGCATACTAAATGCCCAATAAATTATGGATGTTGCCAGTAATTTAAATTTAAATGGTTTCTCGATCACATATACCAACAGCTAAACATGCTGGAACACATTCTCGTCGCTTACGCGACTCCTGCGTCATTCAAAATGGATAACATAACAAGGAAGGGGAAGGGGCGCTATCGCCAACAAGTTAAATTAATTGTTATATGGTATTTTTAAAAGTCTACGGGGAATTGAACATTATTATAAAAAAATATTCAAAACATAGTCCGGTGCCAGGCTCGAGCTTACAACATTTGGTTTGAAAGCATGAAAGCAACGCAACAACAGCGCTCTTAACCACTTCACCACGGATGAGACCATACCACAGAACAGCGTTTTAAAAGATATGACAATTATAGACATAATCGATATGGTCAGTCGTTATTGTTAATGCACTGTATATAGTTCAATTTGACAACGTATTTGGATAGACCATAACAGTAATCCATGGGATATTTTCAATCAGGAGTCCAAAATATTACGGGAATGTCGAGTTTCAACAGTATGCCATCATTTTCAGATAAAAGTCTTTGACCTATTTTTCTTTTAATTATCATGGCATACTGTCGCGTCAATTGATTTTGCGTGTAGTGTGCATGGCATACTGTGAATGTAGCCTCGACATGCACACAAAGTTCCAGAATTACATTGTAACCTGTTATATCTATGATTGGTTGACACGAGATTGCATATCATTTCTCTGCGAGCGACGCTTAATATGTATCTATATGTAAAGGTTGGGATGGGGCGGGGGGGGGGGGGTGTATTTATTAGTCTACCGACTATGATTTTCACATGCTTGATATCAACTTCTATGTTGGGGAGGGGACTAAGAGCGTTGGTGTATAAGTTATAGAACATGTTATGATTATTCTGCAATTTTAAACATTTTGTGAACATTTGGAATGTCGTCTACGGACGACTGCCGCGTGGAAAGTGTTAAATAGAGCTACATGAATATGTACAATTAGGTTTCTTTGTTATTTGTTTATTTGTTTATTTATTTATTTATTTATTTATTTATTTATTTATTTATTTATTTATTTAATTATTTATCATATTTAAAACAATAAATAAGTCGATTGTTAAAATTGCGTGAAGTTTGTTGAAAAAATAGAACAAATTCATATAGATAATCACAACTTTCCAATTTGACATTAGACCTAAACTATCTAATTCCAATTCAAATGTGACCGTTTCTCCAATAAATTAAACACAAATGTTTAAATTAATAGTATGAACAGTGGGCATAATACTATTATCACATTCTGCTAATTTTACAGCGATCTGTTAAATAGTTCTGGACATAAAGTTAATCCATGTGACCATTTTATGAACAAAAATACACCAGAAATAGACCTTATATCTAATTAAAAGTGACCGTTCCCTAAAACCGTTAATGAAAATATCAAATTTTGTCATTCACTTTTATCTATGGTATGTAGGCAAAATGATCTCCAAGTATCAATAAAATCGAATTAGCCGTTACGAAAATACAATGATTTAAACTAATCGAAAACTTTACATTTGTCACTCGAGGAGACAATCTCGGCCAATATTGTTGGAACACTTGTATACGTGTGTTTAAAAACTCCCCCTCTCCCCCTGGATCAATGTTGAAACATGATTTTTGGGTTACGGGATACTGGGAAGGGCCAACATTGCCCAGTGGGGAGGGGGGAGTTATTATAGTTTAGGAAAGGCTTTAAGCCTTCCGTCAAAGACAGCAATGTTTTGATAGTGTACGTTTTGCGCAAACGGGAACGCACGAAAGGGTCATTATTACATGGATGTTCCAACTAATTATGGCCGCGATTGTCTGAATCATCTGTTTAAAAAATCATCTGTTTTAAGGGTTTTGGGCATAACTTTTGATTCAATAAAGCTTTCTTTACCAGATTTGAAGGATAGATAGGTTATGTTATTGGTCACGTGGCCAACTACTTAAAAAGGTCATGCCTCAATTTACTGTTAGGGATAGGTCACTTTTAATTACAGGGGTATATTTGGCATACTAAATGCCCAATAAATTATGGATGTTGCCAGTAATTTAAATTTAAATGGTTTCTCGATCACATATACCAACAGCTAAACATGCTGGAACACATTCTCGTCGCTTACGCGACTCCTGCGTCATTCAAAATGGATAACATAACAAGGAAGGGGAAGGGGCGCTATCGCCAACAAGTTAAATTAATTGTTATATGGTATTTTTAAAAGTCTACGGGGAATTGAACATTATTATAAAAAAATATTCAAAACATAGTCCGGTGCCAGGCTCGAGCTTACAACATTTGGTTTGAAAGCATGAAAGCAACGCAACAACAGCGCTCTTAACCACTTCACCACGGATGAGACCATACCACAGAACAGCGTTTTAAAAGATATGACAATTATAGACATAATCGATATGGTCAGTCGTTATTGTTAATGCACTGTATATAGTTCAATTTGACAACGTATTTGGATAGACCATAACAGTAATCCATGGGATATTTTCAATCAGGAGTCCAAAATATTACGGGAATGTCGAGTTTCAACAGTATGCCATCATTTTCAGATAAAAGTCTTTGACCTATTTTTCTTTTAATTATCATGGCATACTGTCGCGTCAATTGATTTTGCGTGTAGTGTGCATGGCATACTGTGAATGTAGCCTCGACATGCACACAAAGTTCCAGAATTACATTGTAACCTGTTATATCTATGATTGGTTGACACGAGATTGCATATCATTTCTCTGCGAGCGACGCTTAATATGTATCTATATGTAAAGGTTGGGATGGGGCGGGGGGGGGGGGGTGTATTTATTAGTCTACCGACTATGATTTTCACATGCTTGATATCAACTTCTATGTTGGGGAGGGGACTAAGAGCGTTGGTGTATAAGTTATAGAACATGTTATGATTATTCTGCAATTTTAAACATTTTGTGAACATTTGGAATGTCGTCTACGGACGACTGCCGCGTGGAAAGTGTTAAATAGAGCTACATGAATATGTACAATTAGGTTTCTTTGTTATTTGTTTATTTGTTTATTTATTTATTTATTTATTTATTTATTTATTTATTTATTTATTTATTTAATTATTTATCATATTTAAAACAATAAATAAGTCGATTGTTAAAATTGCGTGAAGTTTGTTGAAAAAATAGAACAAATTCATATAGATAATCACAACTTTCCAATTTGACATTAGACCTAAACTATCTAATTCCAATTCAAATGTGACCGTTTCTCCAATAAATTAAACACAAATGTTTAAATTAATAGTATGAACAGTGGGCATAATACTATTATCACATTCTGCTAATTTTACAGCGATCTGTTAAATAGTTCTGGACATAAAGTTAATCCATGTGACCATTTTATGAACAAAAATACACCAGAAATAGACCTTATATCTAATTAAAAGTGACCGTTCCCTAAAACCGTTAATGAAAATATCAAATTTTGTCATTCACTTTTATCTATGGTATGTAGGCAAAATGATCTCCAAGTATCAATAAAATCGAATTAGCCGTTACGAAAATACAATGATTTAAACTAATCGAAAACTTTACATTTGTCACTCGAGGAGACAATCTCGGCCAATATTGTTGGAACACTTGTATACGTGTGTTTAAAAACTCCCCCTCTCCCCCTGGATCAATGTTGAAACATGATTTTTGGGTTACGGGATACTGGGAAGGGCCAACATTGCCCAGTGGGGAGGGGGGAGTTATTATAGTTTAGGAAAGGCTTTAAGCCTTCCGTCAAAGACAGCAATGTTTTGATAGTGTACGTTTTGCGCAAACGGGAACGCACGAAAGGGTCATTATTACATGGATGTTCCAACTAATTATGGCCGCGATTGTCTGAATCATCTGTTTAAAAAATCATCTGTTTTAAGGGTTTTGGGCATAACTTTTGATTCAATAAAGCTTTCTTTACCAGATTTGAAGGATAGATAGGTTATGTTATTGGTCACGTGGCCAACTACTTAAAAAGGTCATGCCTCAATTTACTGTTAGGGATAGGTCACTTTTAATTACAGGGGTATATTTGGCATACTAAATGCCCAATAAATTATGGATGTTGCCAGTAATTTAAATTTAAATGGTTTCTCGATCACATATACCAACAGCTAAACATGCTGGAACACATTCTCGTCGCTTACGCGACTCCTGCGTCATTCAAAATGGATAACATAACAAGGAAGGGGAAGGGGCGCTATCGCCAACAAGTTAAATTAATTGTTATATGGTATTTTTAAAAGTCTACGGGGAATTGAACATTATTATAAAAAAATATTCAAAACATAGTCCGGTGCCAGGCTCGAGCTTACAACATTTGGTTTGAAAGCATGAAAGCAACGCAACAACAGCGCTCTTAACCACTTCACCACGGATGAGACCATACCACAGAACAGCGTTTTAAAAGATATGACAATTATAGACATAATCGATATGGTCAGTCGTTATTGTTAATGCACTGTATATAGTTCAATTTGACAACGTATTTGGATAGACCATAACAGTAATCCATGGGATATTTTCAATCAGGAGTCCAAAATATTACGGGAATGTCGAGTTTCAACAGTATGCCATCATTTTCAGATAAAAGTCTTTGACCTATTTTTCTTTTAATTATCATGGCATACTGTCGCGTCAATTGATTTTGCGTGTAGTGTGCATGGCATACTGTGAATGTAGCCTCGACATGCACACAAAGTTCCAGAATTACATTGTAACCTGTTATATCTATGATTGGTTGACACGAGATTGCATATCATTTCTCTGCGAGCGACGCTTAATATGTATCTATATGTAAAGGTTGGGATGGGGCGGGGGGGGGGGGGTGTATTTATTAGTCTACCGACTATGATTTTCACATGCTTGATATCAACTTCTATGTTGGGGAGGGGACTAAGAGCGTTGGTGTATAAGTTATAGAACATGTTATGATTATTCTGCAATTTTAAACATTTTGTGAACATTTGGAATGTCGTCTACGGACGACTGCCGCGTGGAAAGTGTTAAATAGAGCTACATGAATATGTACAATTAGGTTTCTTTGTTATTTGTTTATTTGTTTATTTATTTATTTATTTATTTATTTATTTATTTATTTATTTATTTATTTAATTATTTATCATATTTAAAACAATAAATAAGTCGATTGTTAAAATTGCGTGAAGTTTGTTGAAAAAATAGAACAAATTCATATAGATAATCACAACTTTCCAATTTGACATTAGACCTAAACTATCTAATTCCAATTCAAATGTGACCGTTTCTCCAATAAATTAAACACAAATGTTTAAATTAATAGTATGAACAGTGGGCATAATACTATTATCACATTCTGCTAATTTTACAGCGATCTGTTAAATAGTTCTGGACATAAAGTTAATCCATGTGACCATTTTATGAACAAAAATACACCAGAAATAGACCTTATATCTAATTAAAAGTGACCGTTCCCTAAAACCGTTAATGAAAATATCAAATTTTGTCATTCACTTTTATCTATGGTATGTAGGCAAAATGATCTCCAAGTATCAATAAAATCGAATTAGCCGTTACGAAAATACAATGATTTAAACTAATCGAAAACTTTACATTTGTCACTCGAGGAGACAATCTCGGCCAATATTGTTGGAACACTTTTATACGTGTGTTTAAAAACTCCCCCTCTCCCCCTGGATCAATGTTGAAACATGATTTTTGGGTTACGGGATACTGGGAAGGGCCAACATTGCCCAGTGGGGAGGGGGGAGTTATTATAGTTTAGGAAAGGCTTTAAGCCTTCCGTCAAAGACAGCAATGTTTTGATAGTGTACGTTTTGCGCAAACGGGAACGCACGAAAGGGTCATTATTACATGGATGTTCCAACTAATTATGGCCGCGATTGTCTGAATCATCTGTTTAAAAAATCATCTGTTTTAAGGGTTTTGGGCATAACTTTTGATTCAATAAAGCTTTCTTTACCAGATTTGAAGGATAGATAGGTTATGTTATTGGTCACGTGGCCAACTACTTAAAAAGGTCATGCCTCAATTTACTGTTAGGGATAGGTCACTTTTAATTACAGGGGTATATTTGGCATACTAAATGCCCAATAAATTATGGATGTTGCCAGTAATTTAAATTTAAATGGTTTCTCGATCACATATACCAACAGCTAAACATGCTGGAACACATTCTCGTCGCTTACGCGACTCCTGCGTCATTCAAAATGGATAACATAACAAGGAAGGGGAAGGGGCGCTATCGCCAACAAGTTAAATTAATTGTTATATGGTATTTTTAAAAGTCTACGGGGAATTGAACATTATTATAAAAAAATATTCAAAACATAGTCCGGTGCCAGGCTCGAGCTTACAACATTTGGTTTGAAAGCATGAAAGCAACGCAACAACAGCGCTCTTAACCACTTCACCACGGATGAGACCATACCACAGAACAGCGTTTTAAAAGATATGACAATTATAGACATAATCGATATGGTCAGTCGTTATTGTTAATGCACTGTATATAGTTCAATTTGACAACGTATTTGGATAGACCATAACAGTAATCCATGGGATATTTTCAATCAGGAGTCCAAAATATTACGGGAATGTCGAGTTTCAACAGTATGCCATCATTTTCAGATAAAAGTCTTTGACCTATTTTTCTTTTAATTATCATGGCATACTGTCGCGTCAATTGATTTTGCGTGTAGTGTGCATGGCATACTGTGAATGTAGCCTCGACATGCACACAAAGTTCCAGAATTACATTGTAACCTGTTATATCTATGATTGGTTGACACGAGATTGCATATCATTTCTCTGCGAGCGACGCTTAATATGTATCTATATGTAAAGGTTGGGATGGGGCGGGGGGGGGGGGGTGTATTTATTAGTCTACCGACTATGATTTTCACATGCTTGATATCAACTTCTATGTTGGGGAGGGGACTAAGAGCGTTGGTGTATAAGTTATAGAACATGTTATGATTATTCTGCAATTTTAAACATTTTGTGAACATTTGGAATGTCGTCTACGGACGACTGCCGCGTGGAAAGTGTTAAATAGAGCTACATGAATATGTACAATTAGGTTTCTTTGTTATTTGTTTATTTGTTTATTTATTTATTTATTTATTTATTTATTTATTTATTTATTTATTTATTTAATTATTTATCATATTTAAAACAATAAATAAGTCGATTGTTAAAATTGCGTGAAGTTTGTTGAAAAAATAGAACAAATTCATATAGATAATCACAACTTTCCAATTTGACATTAGACCTAAACTATCTAATTCCAATTCAAATGTGACCGTTTCTCCAATAAATTAAACACAAATGTTTAAATTAATAGTATGAACAGTGGGCATAATACTATTATCACATTCTGCTAATTTTACAGCGATCTGTTAAATAGTTCTGGACATAAAGTTAATCCATGTGACCATTTTATGAACAAAAATACACCAGAAATAGACCTTATATCTAATTAAAAGTGACCGTTCCCTAAAACCGTTAATGAAAATATCAAATTTTGTCATTCACTTTTATCTATGGTATGTAGGCAAAATGATCTCCAAGTATCAATAAAATCGAATTAGCCGTTACGAAAATACAATGATTTAAACTAATCGAAAACTTTACATTTGTCACTCGAGGAGACAATCTCGGCCAATATTGTTGGAACACTTGTATACGTGTGTTTAAAAACTCCCCCTCTCCCCCTGGATCAATGTTGAAACATGATTTTTGGGTTACGGGATACTGGGAAGGGCCAACATTGCCCAGTGGGGAGGGGGGAGTTATTATAGTTTAGGAAAGGCTTTAAGCCTTCCGTCAAAGACAGCAATGTTTTGATAGTGTACGTTTTGCGCAAACGGGAACGCACGAAAGGGTCATTATTACATGGATGTTCCAACTAATTATGGCCGCGATTGTCTGAATCATCTGTTTAAAAAATCATCTGTTTTAAGGGTTTTGGGCATAACTTTTGATTCAATAAAGCTTTCTTTACCAGATTTGAAGGATAGATAGGTTATGTTATTGGTCACGTGGCCAACTACTTAAAAAGGTCATGCCTCAATTTACTGTTAGGGATAGGTCACTTTTAATTACAGGGGTATATTTGGCATACTAAATGCCCAATAAATTATGGATGTTGCCAGTAATTTAAATTTAAATGGTTTCTCGATCACATATACCAACAGCTAAACATGCTGGAACACATTCTCGTCGCTTACGCGACTCCTGCGTCATTCAAAATGGATAACATAACAAGGAAGGGGAAGGGGCGCTATCGCCAACAAGTTAAATTAATTGTTATATGGTATTTTTAAAAGTCTACGGGGAATTGAACATTATTATAAAAAAATATTCAAAACATAGTCCGGTGCCAGGCTCGAGCTTACAACATTTGGTTTGAAAGCATGAAAGCAACGCAACAACAGCGCTCTTAACCACTTCACCACGGATGAGACCATACCACAGAACAGCGTTTTAAAAGATATGACAATTATAGACATAATCGATATGGTCAGTCGTTATTGTTAATGCACTGTATATAGTTCAATTTGACAACGTATTTGGATAGACCATAACAGTAATCCATGGGATATTTTCAATCAGGAGTCCAAAATATTACGGGAATGTCGAGTTTCAACAGTATGCCATCATTTTCAGATAAAAGTCTTTGACCTATTTTTCTTTTAATTATCATGGCATACTGTCGCGTCAATTGATTTTGCGTGTAGTGTGCATGGCATACTGTGAATGTAGCCTCGACATGCACACAAAGTTCCAGAATTACATTGTAACCTGTTATATCTATGATTGGTTGACACGAGATTGCATATCATTTCTCTGCGAGCGACGCTTAATATGTATCTATATGTAAAGGTTGGGATGGGGCGGGGGGGGGGGGGGGTGTATTTATTAGTCTACCGACTATGATTTTCACATGCTTGATATCAACTTCTATGTTGGGGAGGGGACTAAGAGCGTTGGTGTATAAGTTATAGAACATGTTATGATTATTCTGCAATTTTAAACATTTTGTGAACATTTGGAATGTCGTCTACGGACGACTGCCGCGTGGAAAGTGTTAAATAGAGCTACATGAATATGTACAATTAGGTTTCTTTGTTATTTGTTTATTTGTTTATTTATTTATTTATTTATTTATTTATTTATTTATTTATTTATTTATTTAATTATTTATCATATTTAAAACAATAAATAAGTCGATTGTTAAAATTGCGTGAAGTTTGTTGAAAAAATAGAACAAATTCATATAGATAATCACAACTTTCCAATTTGACATTAGACCTAAACTATCTAATTCCAATTCAAATGTGACCGTTTCTCCAATAAATTAAACACAAATGTTTAAATTAATAGTATGAACAGTGGGCATAATACTATTATCACATTCTGCTAATTTTACAGCGATCTGTTAAATAGTTCTGGACATAAAGTTAATCCATGTGACCATTTTATGAACAAAAATACACCAGAAATAGACCTTATATCTAATTAAAAGTGACCGTTCCCTAAAACCGTTAATGAAAATATCAAATTTTGTCATTCACTTTTATCTATGGTATGTAGGCAAAATGATCTCCAAGTATCAATAAAATCGAATTAGCCGTTACGAAAATACAATGATTTAAACTAATCGAAAACTTTACATTTGTCACTCGAGGAGACAATCTCGGCCAATATTGTTGGAACACTTGTATACGTGTGTTTAAAAACTCCCCCTCTCCCCCTGGATCAATGTTGAAACATGATTTTTGGGTTACGGGATACTGGGAAGGGCCAACATTGCCCAGTGGGGAGGGGGGAGTTATTATAGTTTAGGAAAGGCTTTAAGCCTTCCGTCAAAGACAGCAATGTTTTGATAGTGTACGTTTTGCGCAAACGGGAACGCACGAAAGGGTCATTATTACATGGATGTTCCAACTAATTATGGCCGCGATTGTCTGAATCATCTGTTTAAAAAATCATCTGTTTTAAGGGTTTTGGGCATAACTTTTGATTCAATAAAGCTTTCTTTACCAGATTTGAAGGATAGATAGGTTATGTTATTGGTCACGTGGCCAACTACTTAAAAAGGTCATGCCTCAATTTACTGTTAGGGATAGGTCACTTTTAATTACAGGGGTATATTTGGCATACTAAATGCCCAATAAATTATGGATGTTGCCAGTAATTTAAATTTAAATGGTTTCTCGATCACATATACCAACAGCTAAACATGCTGGAACACATTCTCGTCGCTTACGCGACTCCTGCGTCATTCAAAATGGATAACATAACAAGGAAGGGGAAGGGGCGCTATCGCCAACAAGTTAAATTAATTGTTATATGGTATTTTTAAAAGTCTACGGGGAATTGAACATTATTATAAAAAAATATTCAAAACATAGTCCGGTGCCAGGCTCGAGCTTACAACATTTGGTTTGAAAGCATGAAAGCAACGCAACAACAGCGCTCTTAACCACTTCACCACGGATGAGACCATACCACAGAACAGCGTTTTAAAAGATATGACAATTATAGACATAATCGATATGGTCAGTCGTTATTGTTAATGCACTGTATATAGTTCAATTTGACAACGTATTTGGATAGACCATAACAGTAATCCATGGGATATTTTCAATCAGGAGTCCAAAATATTACGGGAATGTCGAGTTTCAACAGTATGCCATCATTTTCAGATAAAAGTCTTTGACCTATTTTTCTTTTAATTATCATGGCATACTGTCGCGTCAATTGATTTTGCGTGTAGTGTGCATGGCATACTGTGAATGTAGCCTCGACATGCACACAAAGTTCCAGAATTACATTGTAACCTGTTATATCTATGATTGGTTGACACGAGATTGCATATCATTTCTCTGCGAGCGACGCTTAATATGTATCTATATGTAAAGGTTGGGATGGGGCGGGGGGGGGGGGGTGTATTTATTAGTCTACCGACTATGATTTTCACATGCTTGATATCAACTTCTATGTTGGGGAGGGGACTAAGAGCGTTGGTGTATAAGTTATAGAACATGTTATGATTATTCTGCAATTTTAAACATTTTGTGAACATTTGGAATGTCGTCTACGGACGACTGCCGCGTGGAAAGTGTTAAATAGAGCTACATGAATATGTACAATTAGGTTTCTTTGTTATTTGTTTATTTGTTTATTTATTTATTTATTTATTTATTTATTTATTTATTTATTTATTTATTTAATTATTTATCATATTTAAAACAATAAATAAGTCGATTGTTAAAATTGCGTGAAGTTTGTTGAAAAAATAGAACAAATTCATATAGATAATCACAACTTTCCAATTTGACATTAGACCTAAACTATCTAATTCCAATTCAAATGTGACCGTTTCTCCAATAAATTAAACACAAATGTTTAAATTAATAGTATGAACAGTGGGCATAATACTATTATCACATTCTGCTAATTTTACAGCGATCTGTTAAATAGTTCTGGACATAAAGTTAATCCATGTGACCATTTTATGAACAAAAATACACCAGAAATAGACCTTATATCTAATTAAAAGTGACCGTTCCCTAAAACCGTTAATGAAAATATCAAATTTTGTCATTCACTTTTATCTATGGTATGTAGGCAAAATGATCTCCAAGTATCAATAAAATCGAATTAGCCGTTACGAAAATACAATGATTTAAACTAATCGAAAACTTTACATTTGTCACTCGAGGAGACAATCTCGGCCAATATTGTTGGAACACTTTTATACGTGTGTTTAAAAACTCCCCCTCTCCCCCTGGATCAATGTTGAAACATGATTTTTGGGTTACGGGATACTGGGAAGGGCCAACATTGCCCAGTGGGGAGGGGGGAGTTATTATAGTTTAGGAAAGGCTTTAAGCCTTCCGTCAAAGACAGCAATGTTTTGATAGTGTACGTTTTGCGCAAACGGGAACGCACGAAAGGGTCATTATTACATGGATGTTCCAACTAATTATGGCCGCGATTGTCTGAATCATCTGTTTAAAAAATCATCTGTTTTAAGGGTTTTGGGCATAACTTTTGATTCAATAAAGCTTTCTTTACCAGATTTGAAGGATAGATAGGTTATGTTATTGGTCACGTGGCCAACTACTTAAAAAGGTCATGCCTCAATTTACTGTTAGGGATAGGTCACTTTTAATTACAGGGGTATATTTGGCATACTAAATGCCCAATAAATTATGGATGTTGCCAGTAATTTAAATTTAAATGGTTTCTCGATCACATATACCAACAGCTAAACATGCTGGAACACATTCTCGTCGCTTACGCGACTCCTGCGTCATTCAAAATGGATAACATAACAAGGAAGGGGAAGGGGCGCTATCGCCAACAAGTTAAATTAATTGTTATATGGTATTTTTAAAAGTCTACGGGGAATTGAACATTATTATAAAAAAATATTCAAAACATAGTCCGGTGCCAGGCTCGAGCTTACAACATTTGGTTTGAAAGCATGAAAGCAACGCAACAACAGCGCTCTTAACCACTTCACCACGGATGAGACCATACCACAGAACAGCGTTTTAAAAGATATGACAATTATAGACATAATCGATATGGTCAGTCGTTATTGTTAATGCACTGTATATAGTTCAATTTGACAACGTATTTGGATAGACCATAACAGTAATCCATGGGATATTTTCAATCAGGAGTCCAAAATATTACGGGAATGTCGAGTTTCAACAGTATGCCATCATTTTCAGATAAAAGTCTTTGACCTATTTTTCTTTTAATTATCATGGCATACTGTCGCGTCAATTGATTTTGCGTGTAGTGTGCATGGCATACTGTGAATGTAGCCTCGACATGCACACAAAGTTCCAGAATTACATTGTAACCTGTTATATCTATGATTGGTTGACACGAGATTGCATATCATTTCTCTGCGAGCGACGCTTAATATGTATCTATATGTAAAGGTTGGGATGGGGCGGGGGGGGGGGGGTGTATTTATTAGTCTACCGACTATGATTTTCACATGCTTGATATCAACTTCTATGTTGGGGAGGGGACTAAGAGCGTTGGTGTATAAGTTATAGAACATGTTATGATTATTCTGCAATTTTAAACATTTTGTGAACATTTGGAATGTCGTCTACGGACGACTGCCGCGTGGAAAGTGTTAAATAGAGCTACATGAATATGTACAATTAGGTTTCTTTGTTATTTGTTTATTTGTTTATTTATTTATTTATTTATTTATTTATTTATTTATTTATTTATTTATTTAATTATTTATCATATTTAAAACAATAAATAAGTCGATTGTTAAAATTGCGTGAAGTTTGTTGAAAAAATAGAACAAATTCATATAGATAATCACAACTTTCCAATTTGACATTAGACCTAAACTATCTAATTCCAATTCAAATGTGACCGTTTCTCCAATAAATTAAACACAAATGTTTAAATTAATAGTATGAACAGTGGGCATAATACTATTATCACATTCTGCTAATTTTACAGCGATCTGTTAAATAGTTCTGGACATAAAGTTAATCCATGTGACCATTTTATGAACAAAAATACACCAGAAATAGACCTTATATCTAATTAAAAGTGACCGTTCCCTAAAACCGTTAATGAAAATATCAAATTTTGTCATTCACTTTTATCTATGGTATGTAGGCAAAATGATCTCCAAGTATCAATAAAATCGAATTAGCCGTTACGAAAATACAATGATTTAAACTAATCGAAAACTTTACATTTGTCACTCGAGGAGACAATCTCGGCCAATATTGTTGGAACACTTTTATACGTGTGTTTAAAAACTCCCCCTCTCCCCCTGGATCAATGTTGAAACATGATTTTTGGGTTACGGGATACTGGGAAGGGCCAACATTGCCCAGTGGGGAGGGGGGAGTTATTATAGTTTAGGAAAGGCTTTAAGCCTTCCGTCAAAGACAGCAATGTTTTGATAGTGTACGTTTTGCGCAAACGGGAACGCACGAAAGGGTCATTATTACATGGATGTTCCAACTAATTATGGCCGCGATTGTCTGAATCATCTGTTTAAAAAATCATCTGTTTTAAGGGTTTTGGGCATAACTTTTGATTCAATAAAGCTTTCTTTACCAGATTTGAAGGATAGATAGGTTATGTTATTGGTCACGTGGCCAACTACTTAAAAAGGTCATGCCTCAATTTACTGTTAGGGATAGGTCACTTTTAATTACAGGGGTATATTTGGCATACTAAATGCCCAATAAATTATGGATGTTGCCAGTAATTTAAATTTAAATGGTTTCTCGATCACATATACCAACAGCTAAACATGCTGGAACACATTCTCGTCGCTTACGCGACTCCTGCGTCATTCAAAATGGATAACATAACAAGGAAGGGGAAGGGGCGCTATCGCCAACAAGTTAAATTAATTGTTATATGGTATTTTTAAAAGTCTACGGGGAATTGAACATTATTATAAAAAAATATTCAAAACATAGTCCGGTGCCAGGCTCGAGCTTACAACATTTGGTTTGAAAGCATGAAAGCAACGCAACAACAGCGCTCTTAACCACTTCACCACGGATGAGACCATACCACAGAACAGCGTTTTAAAAGATATGACAATTATAGACATAATCGATATGGTCAGTCGTTATTGTTAATGCACTGTATATAGTTCAATTTGACAACGTATTTGGATAGACCATAACAGTAATCCATGGGATATTTTCAATCAGGAGTCCAAAATATTACGGGAATGTCGAGTTTCAACAGTATGCCATCATTTTCAGATAAAAGTCTTTGACCTATTTTTCTTTTAATTATCATGGCATACTGTCGCGTCAATTGATTTTGCGTGTAGTGTGCATGGCATACTGTGAATGTAGCCTCGACATGCACACAAAGTTCCAGAATTACATTGTAACCTGTTATATCTATGATTGGTTGACACGAGATTGCATATCATTTCTCTGCGAGCGACGCTTAATATGTATCTATATGTAAAGGTTGGGATGGGGCGGGGGGGGGGGGGTGTATTTATTAGTCTACCGACTATGATTTTCACATGCTTGATATCAACTTCTATGTTGGGGAGGGGACTAAGAGCGTTGGTGTATAAGTTATAGAACATGTTATGATTATTCTGCAATTTTAAACATTTTGTGAACATTTGGAATGTCGTCTACGGACGACTGCCGCGTGGAAAGTGTTAAATAGAGCTACATGAATATGTACAATTAGGTTTCTTTGTTATTTGTTTATTTGTTTATTTATTTATTTATTTATTTATTTATTTATTTATTTATTTATTTATTTAATTATTTATCATATTTAAAACAATAAATAAGTCGATTGTTAAAATTGCGTGAAGTTTGTTGAAAAAATAGAACAAATTCATATAGATAATCACAACTTTCCAATTTGACATTAGACCTAAACTATCTAATTCCAATTCAAATGTGACCGTTTCTCCAATAAATTAAACACAAATGTTTAAATTAATAGTATGAACAGTGGGCATAATACTATTATCACATTCTGCTAATTTTACAGCGATCTGTTAAATAGTTCTGGACATAAAGTTAATCCATGTGACCATTTTATGAACAAAAATACACCAGAAATAGACCTTATATCTAATTAAAAGTGACCGTTCCCTAAAACCGTTAATGAAAATATCAAATTTTGTCATTCACTTTTATCTATGGTATGTAGGCAAAATGATCTCCAAGTATCAATAAAATCGAATTAGCCGTTACGAAAATACAATGATTTAAACTAATCGAAAACTTTACATTTGTCACTCGAGGAGACAATCTCGGCCAATATTGTTGGAACACTTTTATACGTGTGTTTAAAAACTCCCCCTCTCCCCCTGGATCAATGTTGAAACATGATTTTTGGGTTACGGGATACTGGGAAGGGCCAACATTGCCCAGTGGGGAGGGGGGAGTTATTATAGTTTAGGAAAGGCTTTAAGCCTTCCGTCAAAGACAGCAATGTTTTGATAGTGTACGTTTTGCGCAAACGGGAACGCACGAAAGGGTCATTATTACATGGATGTTCCAACTAATTATGGCCGCGATTGTCTGAATCATCTGTTTAAAAAATCATCTGTTTTAAGGGTTTTGGGCATAACTTTTGATTCAATAAAGCTTTCTTTACCAGATTTGAAGGATAGATAGGTTATGTTATTGGTCACGTGGCCAACTACTTAAAAAGGTCATGCCTCAATTTACTGTTAGGGATAGGTCACTTTTAATTACAGGGGTATATTTGGCATACTAAATGCCCAATAAATTATGGATGTTGCCAGTAATTTAAATTTAAATGGTTTCTCGATCACATATACCAACAGCTAAACATGCTGGAACACATTCTCGTCGCTTACGCGACTCCTGCGTCATTCAAAATGGATAACATAACAAGGAAGGGGAAGGGGCGCTATCGCCAACAAGTTAAATTAATTGTTATATGGTATTTTTAAAAGTCTACGGGGAATTGAACATTATTATAAAAAAATATTCAAAACATAGTCCGGTGCCAGGCTCGAGCTTACAACATTTGGTTTGAAAGCATGAAAGCAACGCAACAACAGCGCTCTTAACCACTTCACCACGGATGAGACCATACCACAGAACAGCGTTTTAAAAGATATGACAATTATAGACATAATCGATATGGTCAGTCGTTATTGTTAATGCACTGTATATAGTTCAATTTGACAACGTATTTGGATAGACCATAACAGTAATCCATGGGATATTTTCAATCAGGAGTCCAAAATATTACGGGAATGTCGAGTTTCAACAGTATGCCATCATTTTCAGATAAAAGTCTTTGACCTATTTTTCTTTTAATTATCATGGCATACTGTCGCGTCAATTGATTTTGCGTGTAGTGTGCATGGCATACTGTGAATGTAGCCTCGACATGCACACAAAGTTCCAGAATTACATTGTAACCTGTTATATCTATGATTGGTTGACACGAGATTGCATATCATTTCTCTGCGAGCGACGCTTAATATGTATCTATATGTAAAGGTTGGGATGGGGCGGGGGGGGGGGGGTGTATTTATTAGTCTACCGACTATGATTTTCACATGCTTGATATCAACTTCTATGTTGGGGAGGGGACTAAGAGCGTTGGTGTATAAGTTATAGAACATGTTATGATTATTCTGCAATTTTAAACATTTTGTGAACATTTGGAATGTCGTCTACGGACGACTGCCGCGTGGAAAGTGTTAAATAGAGCTACATGAATATGTACAATTAGGTTTCTTTGTTATTTGTTTATTTGTTTATTTATTTATTTATTTATTTATTTATTTATTTATTTATTTATTTATTTAATTATTTATCATATTTAAAACAATAAATAAGTCGATTGTTAAAATTGCGTGAAGTTTGTTGAAAAAATAGAACAAATTCATATAGATAATCACAACTTTCCAATTTGACATTAGACCTAAACTATCTAATTCCAATTCAAATGTGACCGTTTCTCCAATAAATTAAACACAAATGTTTAAATTAATAGTATGAACAGTGGGCATAATACTATTATCACATTCTGCTAATTTTACAGCGATCTGTTAAATAGTTCTGGACATAAAGTTAATCCATGTGACCATTTTATGAACAAAAATACACCAGAAATAGACCTTATATCTAATTAAAAGTGACCGTTCCCTAAAACCGTTAATGAAAATATCAAATTTTGTCATTCACTTTTATCTATGGTATGTAGGCAAAATGATCTCCAAGTATCAATAAAATCGAATTAGCCGTTACGAAAATACAATGATTTAAACTAATCGAAAACTTTACATTTGTCACTCGAGGAGACAATCTCGGCCAATATTGTTGGAACACTTTTATACGTGTGTTTAAAAACTCCCCCTCTCCCCCTGGATCAATGTTGAAACATGATTTTTGGGTTACGGGATACTGGGAAGGGCCAACATTGCCCAGTGGGGAGGGGGGAGTTATTATAGTTTAGGAAAGGCTTTAAGCCTTCCGTCAAAGACAGCAATGTTTTGATAGTGTACGTTTTGCGCAAACGGGAACGCACGAAAGGGTCATTATTACATGGATGTTCCAACTAATTATGGCCGCGATTGTCTGAATCATCTGTTTAAAAAATCATCTGTTTTAAGGGTTTTGGGCATAACTTTTGATTCAATAAAGCTTTCTTTACCAGATTTGAAGGATAGATAGGTTATGTTATTGGTCACGTGGCCAACTACTTAAAAAGGTCATGCCTCAATTTACTGTTAGGGATAGGTCACTTTTAATTACAGGGGTATATTTGGCATACTAAATGCCCAATAAATTATGGATGTTGCCAGTAATTTAAATTTAAATGGTTTCTCGATCACATATACCAACAGCTAAACATGCTGGAACACATTCTCGTCGCTTACGCGACTCCTGCGTCATTCAAAATGGATAACATAACAAGGAAGGGGAAGGGGCGCTATCGCCAACAAGTTAAATTAATTGTTATATGGTATTTTTAAAAGTCTACGGGGAATTGAACATTATTATAAAAAAATATTCAAAACATAGTCCGGTGCCAGGCTCGAGCTTACAACATTTGGTTTGAAAGCATGAAAGCAACGCAACAACAGCGCTCTTAACCACTTCACCACGGATGAGACCATACCACAGAACAGCGTTTTAAAAGATATGACAATTATAGACATAATCGATATGGTCAGTCGTTATTGTTAATGCACTGTATATAGTTCAATTTGACAACGTATTTGGATAGACCATAACAGTAATCCATGGGATATTTTCAATCAGGAGTCCAAAATATTACGGGAATGTCGAGTTTCAACAGTATGCCATCATTTTCAGATAAAAGTCTTTGACCTATTTTTCTTTTCTTTTAATTATCATGGCATACTGTCGCGTCAATTGATTTTGCGTGTAGTGTGCATGGCATACTGTGAATGTAGCCTCGACATGCACACAAAGTTCCAGAATTACATTGTAACCTGTTATATCTATGATTGGTTGACACGAGATTGCATATCATTTCTCTGCGAGCGACGCTTAATATGTATCTATATGTAAAGGTTGGGATGGGGCGGGGGGGGGGGGGTGTATTTATTAGTCTACCGACTATGATTTTCACATGCTTGATATCAACTTCTATGTTGGGGAGGGGACTAAGAGCGTTGGTGTATAAGTTATAGAACATGTTATGATTATTCTGCAATTTTAAACATTTTGTGAACATTTGGAATGTCGTCTACGGACGACTGCCGCGTGGAAAGTGTTAAATAGAGCTACATGAATATGTACAATTAGGTTTCTTTGTTATTTGTTTATTTGTTTATTTATTTATTTATTTATTTATTTATTTATTTATTTATTTATTTATTTAATTATTTATCATATTTAAAACAATAAATAAGTCGATTGTTAAAATTGCGTGAAGTTTGTTGAAAAAATAGAACAAATTCATATAGATAATCACAACTTTCCAATTTGACATTAGACCTAAACTATCTAATTCCAATTCAAATGTGACCGTTTCTCCAATAAATTAAACACAAATGTTTAAATTAATAGTATGAACAGTGGGCATAATACTATTATCACATTCTGCTAATTTTACAGCGATCTGTTAAATAGTTCTGGACATAAAGTTAATCCATGTGACCATTTTATGAACAAAAATACACCAGAAATAGACCTTATATCTAATTAAAAGTGACCGTTCCCTAAAACCGTTAATGAAAATATCAAATTTTGTCATTCACTTTTATCTATGGTATGTAGGCAAAATGATCTCCAAGTATCAATAAAATCGAATTAGCCGTTACGAAAATACAATGATTTAAACTAATCGAAAACTTTACATTTGTCACTCGAGGAGACAATCTCGGCCAATATTGTTGGAACACTTTTATACGTGTGTTTAAAAACTCCCCCTCTCCCCCTGGATCAATGTTGAAACATGATTTTTGGGTTACGGGATACTGGGAAGGGCCAACATTGCCCAGTGGGGAGGGGGGAGTTATTATAGTTTAGGAAAGGCTTTAAGCCTTCCGTCAAAGACAGCAATGTTTTGATAGTGTACGTTTTGCGCAAACGGGAACGCACGAAAGGGTCATTATTACATGGATGTTCCAACTAATTATGGCCGCGATTGTCTGAATCATCTGTTTAAAAAATCATCTGTTTTAAGGGTTTTGGGCATAACTTTTGATTCAATAAAGCTTTCTTTACCAGATTTGAAGGATAGATAGGTTATGTTATTGGTCACGTGGCCAACTACTTAAAAAGGTCATGCCTCAATTTACTGTTAGGGATAGGTCACTTTTAATTACAGGGGTATATTTGGCATACTAAATGCCCAATAAATTATGGATGTTGCCAGTAATTTAAATTTAAATGGTTTCTCGATCACATATACCAACAGCTAAACATGCTGGAACACATTCTCGTCGCTTACGCGACTCCTGCGTCATTCAAAATGGATAACATAACAAGGAAGGGGAAGGGGCGCTATCGCCAACAAGTTAAATTAATTGTTATATGGTATTTTTAAAAGTCTACGGGGAATTGAACATTATTATAAAAAAATATTCAAAACATAGTCCGGTGCCAGGCTCGAGCTTACAACATTTGGTTTGAAAGCATGAAAGCAACGCAACAACAGCGCTCTTAACCACTTCACCACGGATGAGACCATACCACAGAACAGCGTTTTAAAAGATATGACAATTATAGACATAATCGATATGGTCAGTCGTTATTGTTAATGCACTGTATATAGTTCAATTTGACAACGTATTTGGATAGACCATAACAGTAATCCATGGGATATTTTCAATCAGGAGTCCAAAATATTACGGGAATGTCGAGTTTCAACAGTATGCCATCATTTTCAGATAAAAGTCTTTGACCTATTTTTCTTTTAATTATCATGGCATACTGTCGCGTCAATTGATTTTGCGTGTAGTGTGCATGGCATACTGTGAATGTAGCCTCGACATGCACACAAAGTTCCAGAATTACATTGTAACCTGTTATATCTATGATTGGTTGACACGAGATTGCATATCATTTCTCTGCGAGCGACGCTTAATATGTATCTATATGTAAAGGTTGGGATGGGGCGGGGGGGGGGGGGTGTATTTATTAGTCTACCGACTATGATTTTCACATGCTTGATATCAACTTCTATGTTGGGGAGGGGACTAAGAGCGTTGGTGTATAAGTTATAGAACATGTTATGATTATTCTGCAATTTTAAACATTTTGTGAACATTTGGAATGTCGTCTACGGACGACTGCCGCGTGGAAAGTGTTAAATAGAGCTACATGAATATGTACAATTAGGTTTCTTTGTTATTTGTTTATTTGTTTATTTATTTATTTATTTATTTATTTATTTATTTATTTATTTATTTATTTAATTATTTATCATATTTAAAACAATAAATAAGTCGATTGTTAAAATTGCGTGAAGTTTGTTGAAAAAATAGAACAAATTCATATAGATAATCACAACTTTCCAATTTGACATTAGACCTAAACTATCTAATTCCAATTCAAATGTGACCGTTTCTCCAATAAATTAAACACAAATGTTTAAATTAATAGTATGAACAGTGGGCATAATACTATTATCACATTCTGCTAATTTTACAGCGATCTGTTAAATAGTTCTGGACATAAAGTTAATCCATGTGACCATTTTATGAACAAAAATACACCAGAAATAGACCTTATATCTAATTAAAAGTGACCGTTCCCTAAAACCGTTAATGAAAATATCAAATTTTGTCATTCACTTTTATCTATGGTATGTAGGCAAAATGATCTCCAAGTATCAATAAAATCGAATTAGCCGTTACGAAAATACAATGATTTAAACTAATCGAAAACTTTACATTTGTCACTCGAGGAGACAATCTCGGCCAATATTGTTGGAACACTTTTATACGTGTGTTTAAAAACTCCCCCTCTCCCCCTGGATCAATGTTGAAACATGATTTTTGGGTTACGGGATACTGGGAAGGGCCAACATTGCCCAGTGGGGAGGGGGGAGTTATTATAGTTTAGGAAAGGCTTTAAGCCTTCCGTCAAAGACAGCAATGTTTTGATAGTGTACGTTTTGCGCAAACGGGAACGCACGAAAGGGTCATTATTACATGGATGTTCCAACTAATTATGGCCGCGATTGTCTGAATCATCTGTTTAAAAAATCATCTGTTTTAAGGGTTTTGGGCATAACTTTTGATTCAATAAAGCTTTCTTTACCAGATTTGAAGGATAGATAGGTTATGTTATTGGTCACGTGGCCAACTACTTAAAAAGGTCATGCCTCAATTTACTGTTAGGGATAGGTCACTTTTAATTACAGGGGTATATTTGGCATACTAAATGCCCAATAAATTATGGATGTTGCCAGTAATTTAAATTTAAATGGTTTCTCGATCACATATACCAACAGCTAAACATGCTGGAACACATTCTCGTCGCTTACGCGACTCCTGCGTCATTCAAAATGGATAACATAACAAGGAAGGGGAAGGGGCGCTATCGCCAACAAGTTAAATTAATTGTTATATGGTATTTTTAAAAGTCTACGGGGAATTGAACATTATTATAAAAAAATATTCAAAACATAGTCCGGTGCCAGGCTCGAGCTTACAACATTTGGTTTGAAAGCATGAAAGCAACGCAACAACAGCGCTCTTAACCACTTCACCACGGATGAGACCATACCACAGAACAGCGTTTTAAAAGATATGACAATTATAGACATAATCGATATGGTCAGTCGTTATTGTTAATGCACTGTATATAGTTCAATTTGACAACGTATTTGGATAGACCATAACAGTAATCCATGGGATATTTTCAATCAGGAGTCCAAAATATTACGGGAATGTCGAGTTTCAACAGTATGCCATCATTTTCAGATAAAAGTCTTTGACCTATTTTTCTTTTAATTATCATGGCATACTGTCGCGTCAATTGATTTTGCGTGTAGTGTGCATGGCATACTGTGAATGTAGCCTCGACATGCACACAAAGTTCCAGAATTACATTGTAACCTGTTATATCTATGATTGGTTGACACGAGATTGCATATCATTTCTCTGCGAGCGACGCTTAATATGTATCTATATGTAAAGGTTGGGATGGGGCGGGGGGGGGGGGGTGTATTTATTAGTCTACCGACTATGATTTTCACATGCTTGATATCAACTTCTATGTTGGGGAGGGGACTAAGAGCGTTGGTGTATAAGTTATAGAACATGTTATGATTATTCTGCAATTTTAAACATTTTGTGAACATTTGGAATGTCGTCTACGGACGACTGCCGCGTGGAAAGTGTTAAATAGAGCTACATGAATATGTACAATTAGGTTTCTTTGTTATTTGTTTATTTGTTTATTTATTTATTTATTTATTTATTTATTTATTTATTTATTTATTTATTTAATTATTTATCATATTTAAAACAATAAATAAGTCGATTGTTAAAATTGCGTGAAGTTTGTTGAAAAAATAGAACAAATTCATATAGATAATCACAACTTTCCAATTTGACATTAGACCTAAACTATCTAATTCCAATTCAAATGTGACCGTTTCTCCAATAAATTAAACACAAATGTTTAAATTAATAGTATGAACAGTGGGCATAATACTATTATCACATTCTGCTAATTTTACAGCGATCTGTTAAATAGTTCTGGACATAAAGTTAATCCATGTGACCATTTTATGAACAAAAATACACCAGAAATAGACCTTATATCTAATTAAAAGTGACCGTTCCCTAAAACCGTTAATGAAAATATCAAATTTTGTCATTCACTTTTATCTATGGTATGTAGGCAAAATGATCTCCAAGTATCAATAAAATCGAATTAGCCGTTACGAAAATACAATGATTTAAACTAATCGAAAACTTTACATTTGTCACTCGAGGAGACAATCTCGGCCAATATTGTTGGAACACTTTTATACGTGTGTTTAAAAACTCCCCCTCTCCCCCTGGATCAATGTTGAAACATGATTTTTGGGTTACGGGATACTGGGAAGGGCCAACATTGCCCAGTGGGGAGGGGGGAGTTATTATAGTTTAGGAAAGGCTTTAAGCCTTCCGTCAAAGACAGCAATGTTTTGATAGTGTACGTTTTGCGCAAACGGGAACGCACGAAAGGGTCATTATTACATGGATGTTCCAACTAATTATGGCCGCGATTGTCTGAATCATCTGTTTAAAAAATCATCTGTTTTAAGGGTTTTGGGCATAACTTTTGATTCAATAAAGCTTTCTTTACCAGATTTGAAGGATAGATAGGTTATGTTATTGGTCACGTGGCCAACTACTTAAAAAGGTCATGCCTCAATTTACTGTTAGGGATAGGTCACTTTTAATTACAGGGGTATATTTGGCATACTAAATGCCCAATAAATTATGGATGTTGCCAGTAATTTAAATTTAAATGGTTTCTCGATCACATATACCAACAGCTAAACATGCTGGAACACATTCTCGTCGCTTACGCGACTCCTGCGTCATTCAAAATGGATAACATAACAAGGAAGGGGAAGGGGCGCTATCGCCAACAAGTTAAATTAATTGTTATATGGTATTTTTAAAAGTCTACGGGGAATTGAACATTATTATAAAAAAATATTCAAAACATAGTCCGGTGCCAGGCTCGAGCTTACAACATTTGGTTTGAAAGCATGAAAGCAACGCAACAACAGCGCTCTTAACCACTTCACCACGGATGAGACCATACCACAGAACAGCGTTTTAAAAGATATGACAATTATAGACATAATCGATATGGTCAGTCGTTATTGTTAATGCACTGTATATAGTTCAATTTGACAACGTATTTGGATAGACCATAACAGTAATCCATGGGATATTTTCAATCAGGAGTCCAAAATATTACGGGAATGTCGAGTTTCAACAGTATGCCATCATTTTCAGATAAAAGTCTTTGACCTATTTTTCTTTTAATTATCATGGCATACTGTCGCGTCAATTGATTTTGCGTGTAGTGTGCATGGCATACTGTGAATGTAGCCTCGACATGCACACAAAGTTCCAGAATTACATTGTAACCTGTTATATCTATGATTGGTTGACACGAGATTGCATATCATTTCTCTGCGAGCGACGCTTAATATGTATCTATATGTAAAGGTTGGGATGGGGCGGGGGGGGGGGGGTGTATTTATTAGTCTACCGACTATGATTTTCACATGCTTGATATCAACTTCTATGTTGGGGAGGGGACTAAGAGCGTTGGTGTATAAGTTATAGAACATGTTATGATTATTCTGCAATTTTAAACATTTTGTGAACATTTGGAATGTCGTCTACGGACGACTGCCGCGTGGAAAGTGTTAAATAGAGCTACATGAATATGTACAATTAGGTTTCTTTGTTATTTGTTTATTTGTTTATTTATTTATTTATTTATTTATTTATTTATTTATTTATTTATTTATTTAATTATTTATCATATTTAAAACAATAAATAAGTCGATTGTTAAAATTGCGTGAAGTTTGTTGAAAAAATAGAACAAATTCATATAGATAATCACAACTTTCCAATTTGACATTAGACCTAAACTATCTAATTCCAATTCAAATGTGACCGTTTCTCCAATAAATTAAACACAAATGTTTAAATTAATAGTATGAACAGTGGGCATAATACTATTATCACATTCTGCTAATTTTACAGCGATCTGTTAAATAGTTCTGGACATAAAGTTAATCCATGTGACCATTTTATGAACAAAAATACACCAGAAATAGACCTTATATCTAATTAAAAGTGACCGTTCCCTAAAACCGTTAATGAAAATATCAAATTTTGTCATTCACTTTTATCTATGGTATGTAGGCAAAATGATCTCCAAGTATCAATAAAATCGAATTAGCCGTTACGAAAATACAATGATTTAAACTAATCGAAAACTTTACATTTGTCACTCGAGGAGACAATCTCGGCCAATATTGTTGGAACACTTTTATACGTGTGTTTAAAAACTCCCCCTCTCCCCCTGGATCAATGTTGAAACATGATTTTTGGGTTACGGGATACTGGGAAGGGCCAACATTGCCCAGTGGGGAGGGGGGAGTTATTATAGTTTAGGAAAGGCTTTAAGCCTTCCGTCAAAGACAGCAATGTTTTGATAGTGTACGTTTTGCGCAAACGGGAACGCACGAAAGGGTCATTATTACATGGATGTTCCAACTAATTATGGCCGCGATTGTCTGAATCATCTGTTTAAAAAATCATCTGTTTTAAGGGTTTTGGGCATAACTTTTGATTCAATAAAGCTTTCTTTACCAGATTTGAAGGATAGATAGGTTATGTTATTGGTCACGTGGCCAACTACTTAAAAAGGTCATGCCTCAATTTACTGTTAGGGATAGGTCACTTTTAATTACAGGGGTATATTTGGCATACTAAATGCCCAATAAATTATGGATGTTGCCAGTAATTTAAATTTAAATGGTTTCTCGATCACATATACCAACAGCTAAACATGCTGGAACACATTCTCGTCGCTTACGCGACTCCTGCGTCATTCAAAATGGATAACATAACAAGGAAGGGGAAGGGGCGCTATCGCCAACAAGTTAAATTAATTGTTATATGGTATTTTTAAAAGTCTACGGGGAATTGAACATTATTATAAAAAAATATTCAAAACATAGTCCGGTGCCAGGCTCGAGCTTACAACATTTGGTTTGAAAGCATGAAAGCAACGCAACAACAGCGCTCTTAACCACTTCACCACGGATGAGACCATACCACAGAACAGCGTTTTAAAAGATATGACAATTATAGACATAATCGATATGGTCAGTCGTTATTGTTAATGCACTGTATATAGTTCAATTTGACAACGTATTTGGATAGACCATAACAGTAATCCATGGGATATTTTCAATCAGGAGTCCAAAATATTACGGGAATGTCGAGTTTCAACAGTATGCCATCATTTTCAGATAAAAGTCTTTGACCTATTTTTCTTTTAATTATCATGGCATACTGTCGCGTCAATTGATTTTGCGTGTAGTGTGCATGGCATACTGTGAATGTAGCCTCGACATGCACACAAAGTTCCAGAATTACATTGTAACCTGTTATATCTATGATTGGTTGACACGAGATTGCATATCATTTCTCTGCGAGCGACGCTTAATATGTATCTATATGTAAAGGTTGGGATGGGGCGGGGGGGGGGGGGTGTATTTATTAGTCTACCGACTATGATTTTCACATGCTTGATATCAACTTCTATGTTGGGGAGGGGACTAAGAGCGTTGGTGTATAAGTTATAGAACATGTTATGATTATTCTGCAATTTTAAACATTTTGTGAACATTTGGAATGTCGTCTACGGACGACTGCCGCGTGGAAAGTGTTAAATAGAGCTACATGAATATGTACAATTAGGTTTCTTTGTTATTTGTTTATTTGTTTATTTATTTATTTATTTATTTATTTATTTATTTATTTATTTATTTATTTAATTATTTATCATATTTAAAACAATAAATAAGTCGATTGTTAAAATTGCGTGAAGTTTGTTGAAAAAATAGAACAAATTCATATAGATAATCACAACTTTCCAATTTGACATTAGACCTAAACTATCTAATTCCAATTCAAATGTGACCGTTTCTCCAATAAATTAAACACAAATGTTTAAATTAATAGTATGAACAGTGGGCATAATACTATTATCACATTCTGCTAATTTTACAGCGATCTGTTAAATAGTTCTGGACATAAAGTTAATCCATGTGACCATTTTATGAACAAAAATACACCAGAAATAGACCTTATATCTAATTAAAAGTGACCGTTCCCTAAAACCGTTAATGAAAATATCAAATTTTGTCATTCACTTTTATCTATGGTATGTAGGCAAAATGATCTCCAAGTATCAATAAAATCGAATTAGCCGTTACGAAAATACAATGATTTAAACTAATCGAAAACTTTACATTTGTCACTCGAGGAGACAATCTCGGCCAATATTGTTGGAACACTTTTATACGTGTGTTTAAAAACTCCCCCTCTCCCCCTGGATCAATGTTGAAACATGATTTTTGGGTTACGGGATACTGGGAAGGGCCAACATTGCCCAGTGGGGAGGGGGGAGTTATTATAGTTTAGGAAAGGCTTTAAGCCTTCCGTCAAAGACAGCAATGTTTTGATAGTGTACGTTTTGCGCAAACGGGAACGCACGAAAGGGTCATTATTACATGGATGTTCCAACTAATTATGGCCGCGATTGTCTGAATCATCTGTTTAAAAAATCATCTGTTTTAAGGGTTTTGGGCATAACTTTTGATTCAATAAAGCTTTCTTTACCAGATTTGAAGGATAGATAGGTTATGTTATTGGTCACGTGGCCAACTACTTAAAAAGGTCATGCCTCAATTTACTGTTAGGGATAGGTCACTTTTAATTACAGGGGTATATTTGGCATACTAAATGCCCAATAAATTATGGATGTTGCCAGTAATTTAAATTTAAATGGTTTCTCGATCACATATACCAACAGCTAAACATGCTGGAACACATTCTCGTCGCTTACGCGACTCCTGCGTCATTCAAAATGGATAACATAACAAGGAAGGGGAAGGGGCGCTATCGCCAACAAGTTAAATTAATTGTTATATGGTATTTTTAAAAGTCTACGGGGAATTGAACATTATTATAAAAAAATATTCAAAACATAGTCCGGTGCCAGGCTCGAGCTTACAACATTTGGTTTGAAAGCATGAAAGCAACGCAACAACAGCGCTCTTAACCACTTCACCACGGATGAGACCATACCACAGAACAGCGTTTTAAAAGATATGACAATTATAGACATAATCGATATGGTCAGTCGTTATTGTTAATGCACTGTATATAGTTCAATTTGACAACGTATTTGGATAGACCATAACAGTAATCCATGGGATATTTTCAATCAGGAGTCCAAAATATTACGGGAATGTCGAGTTTCAACAGTATGCCATCATTTTCAGATAAAAGTCTTTGACCTATTTTTCTTTTAATTATCATGGCATACTGTCGCGTCAATTGATTTTGCGTGTAGTGTGCATGGCATACTGTGAATGTAGCCTCGACATGCACACAAAGTTCCAGAATTACATTGTAACCTGTTATATCTATGATTGGTTGACACGAGATTGCATATCATTTCTCTGCGAGCGACGCTTAATATGTATCTATATGTAAAGGTTGGGATGGGGCGGGGGGGGGGGGGTGTATTTATTAGTCTACCGACTATGATTTTCACATGCTTGATATCAACTTCTATGTTGGGGAGGGGACTAAGAGCGTTGGTGTATAAGTTATAGAACATGTTATGATTATTCTGCAATTTTAAACATTTTGTGAACATTTGGAATGTCGTCTACGGACGACTGCCGCGTGGAAAGTGTTAAATAGAGCTACATGAATATGTACAATTAGGTTTCTTTGTTATTTGTTTATTTGTTTATTTATTTATTTATTTATTTATTTATTTATTTATTTATTTATTTATTTAATTATTTATCATATTTAAAACAATAAATAAGTCGATTGTTAAAATTGCGTGAAGTTTGTTGAAAAAATAGAACAAATTCATATAGATAATCACAACTTTCCAATTTGACATTAGACCTAAACTATCTAATTCCAATTCAAATGTGACCGTTTCTCCAATAAATTAAACACAAATGTTTAAATTAATAGTATGAACAGTGGGCATAATACTATTATCACATTCTGCTAATTTTACAGCGATCTGTTAAATAGTTCTGGACATAAAGTTAATCCATGTGACCATTTTATGAACAAAAATACACCAGAAATAGACCTTATATCTAATTAAAAGTGACCGTTCCCTAAAACCGTTAATGAAAATATCAAATTTTGTCATTCACTTTTATCTATGGTATGTAGGCAAAATGATCTCCAAGTATCAATAAAATCGAATTAGCCGTTACGAAAATACAATGATTTAAACTAATCGAAAACTTTACATTTGTCACTCGAGGAGACAATCTCGGCCAATATTGTTGGAACACTTTTATACGTGTGTTTAAAAACTCCCCCTCTCCCCCTGGATCAATGTTGAAACATGATTTTTGGGTTACGGGATACTGGGAAGGGCCAACATTGCCCAGTGGGGAGGGGGGAGTTATTATAGTTTAGGAAAGGCTTTAAGCCTTCCGTCAAAGACAGCAATGTTTTGATAGTGTACGTTTTGCGCAAACGGGAACGCACGAAAGGGTCATTATTACATGGATGTTCCAACTAATTATGGCCGCGATTGTCTGAATCATCTGTTTAAAAAATCATCTGTTTTAAGGGTTTTGGGCATAACTTTTGATTCAATAAAGCTTTCTTTACCAGATTTGAAGGATAGATAGGTTATGTTATTGGTCACGTGGCCAACTACTTAAAAAGGTCATGCCTCAATTTACTGTTAGGGATAGGTCACTTTTAATTACAGGGGTATATTTGGCATACTAAATGCCCAATAAATTATGGATGTTGCCAGTAATTTAAATTTAAATGGTTTCTCGATCACATATACCAACAGCTAAACATGCTGGAACACATTCTCGTCGCTTACGCGACTCCTGCGTCATTCAAAATGGATAACATAACAAGGAAGGGGAAGGGGCGCTATCGCCAACAAGTTAAATTAATTGTTATATGGTATTTTTAAAAGTCTACGGGGAATTGAACATTATTATAAAAAAATATTCAAAACATAGTCCGGTGCCAGGCTCGAGCTTACAACATTTGGTTTGAAAGCATGAAAGCAACGCAACAACAGCGCTCTTAACCACTTCACCACGGATGAGACCATACCACAGAACAGCGTTTTAAAAGATATGACAATTATAGACATAATCGATATGGTCAGTCGTTATTGTTAATGCACTGTATATAGTTCAATTTGACAACGTATTTGGATAGACCATAACAGTAATCCATGGGATATTTTCAATCAGGAGTCCAAAATATTACGGGAATGTCGAGTTTCAACAGTATGCCATCATTTTCAGATAAAAGTCTTTGACCTATTTTTCTTTTAATTATCATGGCATACTGTCGCGTCAATTGATTTTGCGTGTAGTGTGCATGGCATACTGTGAATGTAGCCTCGACATGCACACAAAGTTCCAGAATTACATTGTAACCTGTTATATCTATGATTGGTTGACACGAGATTGCATATCATTTCTCTGCGAGCGACGCTTAATATGTATCTATATGTAAAGGTTGGGATGGGGCGGGGGGGGGGGGGTGTATTTATTAGTCTACCGACTATGATTTTCACATGCTTGATATCAACTTCTATGTTGGGGAGGGGACTAAGAGCGTTGGTGTATAAGTTATAGAACATGTTATGATTATTCTGCAATTTTAAACATTTTGTGAACATTTGGAATGTCGTCTACGGACGACTGCCGCGTGGAAAGTGTTAAATAGAGCTACATGAATATGTACAATTAGGTTTCTTTGTTATTTGTTTATTTGTTTATTTATTTATTTATTTATTTATTTATTTATTTATTTATTTATTTATTTAATTATTTATCATATTTAAAACAATAAATAAGTCGATTGTTAAAATTGCGTGAAGTTTGTTGAAAAAATAGAACAAATTCATATAGATAATCACAACTTTCCAATTTGACATTAGACCTAAACTATCTAATTCCAATTCAAATGTGACCGTTTCTCCAATAAATTAAACACAAATGTTTAAATTAATAGTATGAACAGTGGGCATAATACTATTATCACATTCTGCTAATTTTACAGCGATCTGTTAAATAGTTCTGGACATAAAGTTAATCCATGTGACCATTTTATGAACAAAAATACACCAGAAATAGACCTTATATCTAATTAAAAGTGACCGTTCCCTAAAACCGTTAATGAAAATATCAAATTTTGTCATTCACTTTTATCTATGGTATGTAGGCAAAATGATCTCCAAGTATCAATAAAATCGAATTAGCCGTTACGAAAATACAATGATTTAAACTAATCGAAAACTTTACATTTGTCACTCGAGGAGACAATCTCGGCCAATATTGTTGGAACACTTTTATACGTGTGTTTAAAAACTCCCCCTCTCCCCCTGGATCAATGTTGAAACATGATTTTTGGGTTACGGGATACTGGGAAGGGCCAACATTGCCCAGTGGGGAGGGGGGAGTTATTATAGTTTAGGAAAGGCTTTAAGCCTTCCGTCAAAGACAGCAATGTTTTGATAGTGTACGTTTTGCGCAAACGGGAACGCACGAAAGGGTCATTATTACATGGATGTTCCAACTAATTATGGCCGCGATTGTCTGAATCATCTGTTTAAAAAATCATCTGTTTTAAGGGTTTTGGGCATAACTTTTGATTCAATAAAGCTTTCTTTACCAGATTTGAAGGATAGATAGGTTATGTTATTGGTCACGTGGCCAACTACTTAAAAAGGTCATGCCTCAATTTACTGTTAGGGATAGGTCACTTTTAATTACAGGGGTATATTTGGCATACTAAATGCCCAATAAATTATGGATGTTGCCAGTAATTTAAATTTAAATGGTTTCTCGATCACATATACCAACAGCTAAACATGCTGGAACACATTCTCGTCGCTTACGCGACTCCTGCGTCATTCAAAATGGATAACATAACAAGGAAGGGGAAGGGGCGCTATCGCCAACAAGTTAAATTAATTGTTATATGGTATTTTTAAAAGTCTACGGGGAATTGAACATTATTATAAAAAAATATTCAAAACATAGTCCGGTGCCAGGCTCGAGCTTACAACATTTGGTTTGAAAGCATGAAAGCAACGCAACAACAGCGCTCTTAACCACTTCACCACGGATGAGACCATACCACAGAACAGCGTTTTAAAAGATATGACAATTATAGACATAATCGATATGGTCAGTCGTTATTGTTAATGCACTGTATATAGTTCAATTTGACAACGTATTTGGATAGACCATAACAGTAATCCATGGGATATTTTCAATCAGGAGTCCAAAATATTACGGGAATGTCGAGTTTCAACAGTATGCCATCATTTTCAGATAAAAGTCTTTGACCTATTTTTCTTTTAATTATCATGGCATACTGTCGCGTCAATTGATTTTGCGTGTAGTGTGCATGGCATACTGTGAATGTAGCCTCGACATGCACACAAAGTTCCAGAATTACATTGTAACCTGTTATATCTATGATTGGTTGACACGAGATTGCATATCATTTCTCTGCGAGCGACGCTTAATATGTATCTATATGTAAAGGTTGGGATGGGGCGGGGGGGGGGGGGGTGTATTTATTAGTCTACCGACTATGATTTTCACATGCTTGATATCAACTTCTATGTTGGGGAGGGGACTAAGAGCGTTGGTGTATAAGTTATAGAACATGTTATGATTATTCTGCAATTTTAAACATTTTGTGAACATTTGGAATGTCGTCTACGGACGACTGCCGCGTGGAAAGTGTTAAATAGAGCTACATGAATATGTACAATTAGGTTTCTTTGTTATTTGTTTATTTGTTTATTTATTTATTTATTTATTTATTTATTTATTTATTTATTTATTTATTTATTTAATTATTTATCATATTTAAAACAATAAATAAGTCGATTGTTAAAATTGCGTGAAGTTTGTTGAAAAAATAGAACAAATTCATATAGATAATCACAACTTTCCAATTTGACATTAGACCTAAACTATCTAATTCCAATTCAAATGTGACCGTTTCTCCAATAAATTAAACACAAATGTTTAAATTAATAGTATGAACAGTGGGCATAATACTATTATCACATTCTGCTAATTTTACAGCGATCTGTTAAATAGTTCTGGACATAAAGTTAATCCATGTGACCATTTTATGAACAAAAATACACCAGAAATAGACCTTATATCTAATTAAAAGTGACCGTTCCCTAAAACCGTTAATGAAAATATCAAATTTTGTCATTCACTTTTATCTATGGTATGTAGGCAAAATGATCTCCAAGTATCAATAAAATCGAATTAGCCGTTACGAAAATACAATGATTTAAACTAATCGAAAACTTTACATTTGTCACTCGAGGAGACAATCTCGGCCAATATTGTTGGAACACTTTTATACGTGTGTTTAAAAACTCCCCCTCTCCCCCTGGATCAATGTTGAAACATGATTTTTGGGTTACGGGATACTGGGAAGGGCCAACATTGCCCAGTGGGGAGGGGGGAGTTATTATAGTTTAGGAAAGGCTTTAAGCCTTCCGTCAAAGACAGCAATGTTTTGATAGTGTACGTTTTGCGCAAACGGGAACGCACGAAAGGGTCATTATTACATGGATGTTCCAACTAATTATGGCCGCGATTGTCTGAATCATCTGTTTAAAAAATCATCTGTTTTAAGGGTTTTGGGCATAACTTTTGATTCAATAAAGCTTTCTTTACCAGATTTGAAGGATAGATAGGTTATGTTATTGGTCACGTGGCCAACTACTTAAAAAGGTCATGCCTCAATTTACTGTTAGGGATAGGTCACTTTTAATTACAGGGGTATATTTGGCATACTAAATGCCCAATAAATTATGGATGTTGCCAGTAATTTAAATTTAAATGGTTTCTCGATCACATATACCAACAGCTAAACATGCTGGAACACATTCTCGTCGCTTACGCGACTCCTGCGTCATTCAAAATGGATAACATAACAAGGAAGGGGAAGGGGCGCTATCGCCAACAAGTTAAATTAATTGTTATATGGTATTTTTAAAAGTCTACGGGGAATTGAACATTATTATAAAAAAATATTCAAAACATAGTCCGGTGCCAGGCTCGAGCTTACAACATTTGGTTTGAAAGCATGAAAGCAACGCAACAACAGCGCTCTTAACCACTTCACCACGGATGCATACCACAGAACAGCGTTTTAAAAGATATGACAATTATAGACATAATCGATATGGTCAGTCGTTATTGTTAATGCACTGTATATAGTTCAATTTGACAACGTATTTGGATAGACCATAACAGTAATCCATGGGATATTTTCAATCAGGAGTCCAAAATATTACGGGAATGTCGAGTTTCAACAGTATGCCATCATTTTCAGATAAAAGTCTTTGACCTATTTTTCTTTTAATTATCATGGCATACTGTCGCGTCAATTGATTTTGCGTGTAGTGTGCATGGCATACTGTGAATGTAGCCTCGACATGCACACAAAGTTCCAGAATTACATTGTAACCTGTTATATCTATGATTGGTTGACACGAGATTGCATATCATTTCTCTGCGAGCGACGCTTAATATGTATCTATATGTAAAGGTTGGGATGGGGCGGGGGGGGGGGGGTGTATTTATTAGTCTACCGACTATGATTTTCACATGCTTGATATCAACTTCTATGTTGGGGAGGGGACTAAGAGCGTTGGTGTATAAGTTATAGAACATGTTATGATTATTCTGCAATTTTAAACATTTTGTGAACATTTGGAATGTCGTCTACGGACGACTGCCGCGTGGAAAGTGTTAAATAGAGCTACATGAATATGTACAATTAGGTTTCTTTGTTATTTGTTTATTTGTTTATTTATTTATTTATTTATTTATTTATTTATTTATTTATTTATTTATTTATTTAATTATTTATCATATTTAAAACAATAAATAAGTCGATTGTTAAAATTGCGTGAAGTTTGTTGAAAAAATAGAACAAATTCATATAGATAATCACAACTTTCCAATTTGACATTAGACCTAAACTATCTAATTCCAATTCAAATGTGACCGTTTCTCCAATAAATTAAACACAAATGTTTAAATTAATAGTATGAACAGTGGGCATAATACTATTATCACATTCTGCTAATTTTACAGCGATCTGTTAAATAGTTCTGGACATAAAGTTAATCCATGTGACCATTTTATGAACAAAAATACACCAGAAATAGACCTTATATCTAATTAAAAGTGACCGTTCCCTAAAACCGTTAATGAAAATATCAAATTTTGTCATTCACTTTTATCTATGGTATGTAGGCAAAATGATCTCCAAGTATCAATAAAATCGAATTAGCCGTTACGAAAATACAATGATTTAAACTAATCGAAAACTTTACATTTGTCACTCGAGGAGACAATCTCGGCCAATATTGTTGGAACACTTTTATACGTGTGTTTAAAAACTCCCCCTCTCCCCCTGGATCAATGTTGAAACATGATTTTTGGGTTACGGGATACTGGGAAGGGCCAACATTGCCCAGTGGGGAGGGGGGAGTTATTATAGTTTAGGAAAGGCTTTAAGCCTTCCGTCAAAGACAGCAATGTTTTGATAGTGTACGTTTTGCGCAAACGGGAACGCACGAAAGGGTCATTATTACATGGATGTTCCAACTAATTATGGCCGCGATTGTCTGAATCATCTGTTTAAAAAATCATCTGTTTTAAGGGTTTTGGGCATAACTTTTGATTCAATAAAGCTTTCTTTACCAGATTTGAAGGATAGATAGGTTATGTTATTGGTCACGTGGCCAACTACTTAAAAAGGTCATGCCTCAATTTACTGTTAGGGATAGGTCACTTTTAATTACAGGGGTATATTTGGCATACTAAATGCCCAATAAATTATGGATGTTGCCAGTAATTTAAATTTAAATGGTTTCTCGATCACATATACCAACAGCTAAACATGCTGGAACACATTCTCGTCGCTTACGCGACTCCTGCGTCATTCAAAATGGATAACATAACAAGGAAGGGGAAGGGGCGCTATCGCCAACAAGTTAAATTAATTGTTATATGGTATTTTTAAAAGTCTACGGGGAATTGAACATTATTATAAAAAAATATTCAAAACATAGTCCGGTGCCAGGCTCGAGCTTACAACATTTGGTTTGAAAGCATGAAAGCAACGCAACAACAGCGCTCTTAACCACTTCACCACGGATGAGACCATACCACAGAACAGCGTTTTAAAAGATATGACAATTATAGACATAATCGATATGGTCAGTCGTTATTGTTAATGCACTGTATATAGTTCAATTTGACAACGTATTTGGATAGACCATAACAGTAATCCATGGGATATTTTCAATCAGGAGTCCAAAATATTACGGGAATGTCGAGTTTCAACAGTATGCCATCATTTTCAGATAAAAGTCTTTGACCTATTTTTCTTTTAATTATCATGGCATACTGTCGCGTCAATTGATTTTGCGTGTAGTGTGCATGGCATACTGTGAATGTAGCCTCGACATGCACACAAAGTTCCAGAATTACATTGTAACCTGTTATATCTATGATTGGTTGACACGAGATTGCATATCATTTCTCTGCGAGCGACGCTTAATATGTATCTATATGTAAAGGTTGGGATGGGGCGGGGGGGGGGGGGTGTATTTATTAGTCTACCGACTATGATTTTCACATGCTTGATATCAACTTCTATGTTGGGGAGGGGACTAAGAGCGTTGGTGTATAAGTTATAGAACATGTTATGATTATTCTGCAATTTTAAACATTTTGTGAACATTTGGAATGTCGTCTACGGACGACTGCCGCGTGGAAAGTGTTAAATAGAGCTACATGAATATGTACAATTAGGTTTCTTTGTTATTTGTTTATTTGTTTATTTATTTATTTATTTATTTATTTATTTATTTATTTATTTATTTATTTAATTATTTATCATATTTAAAACAATAAATAAGTCGATTGTTAAAATTGCGTGAAGTTTGTTGAAAAAATAGAACAAATTCATATAGATAATCACAACTTTCCAATTTGACATTAGACCTAAACTATCTAATTCCAATTCAAATGTGACCGTTTCTCCAATAAATTAAACACAAATGTTTAAATTAATAGTATGAACAGTGGGCATAATACTATTATCACATTCTGCTAATTTTACAGCGATCTGTTAAATAGTTCTGGACATAAAGTTAATCCATGTGACCATTTTATGAACAAAAATACACCAGAAATAGACCTTATATCTAATTAAAAGTGACCGTTCCCTAAAACCGTTAATGAAAATATCAAATTTTGTCATTCACTTTTATCTATGGTATGTAGGCAAAATGATCTCCAAGTATCAATAAAATCGAATTAGCCGTTACGAAAATACAATGATTTAAACTAATCGAAAACTTTACATTTGTCACTCGAGGAGACAATCTCGGCCAATATTGTTGGAACACTTTTATACGTGTGTTTAAAAACTCCCCCTCTCCCCCTGGATCAATGTTGAAACATGATTTTTGGGTTACGGGATACTGGGAAGGGCCAACATTGCCCAGTGGGGAGGGGGGAGTTATTATAGTTTAGGAAAGGCTTTAAGCCTTCCGTCAAAGACAGCAATGTTTTGATAGTGTACGTTTTGCGCAAACGGGAACGCACGAAAGGGTCATTATTACATGGATGTTCCAACTAATTATGGCCGCGATTGTAGGTCACCTAAGATCACCATGTCCATCAAATATTGGTGCCTTATTTATACATACATTTGTTTATACAGCTGTTCTGTCATTGTTTTATGTAACGTCAGCCATCTTGTCATCCGTGATCTGTCATAGAACTAACACGGCGCCTTAAAACCTGAGAATTACGATTTCCTTATCAATACAATTTTAACCTTCTTGTCGTCGCTACCCCATATTCAATTTATACAGATTATATTAAGGTTGAGCAGTATCATTCATCTATTTTCAGGATCAAATAACTATTGTGATGAAGGTGATTTCATCATAACACTTGCTGACACCAAATGTCTATGAAATATTGATAACACGCTTCGTCTTACTATAAATCTGGAAACGGGGGGGGGGGGGGGGGGGGGGGGGGGGGGTTATCTTTATTACTCCCTTAGTTTTGATCAAAGTGTCGCCTAATTTGCATGAAATCTAGAGGAAATAATGGGAAGAGTGATAAAGTACAGCGTGGCCCAAAACACTGGGTTCAAAAGTTTGCGAGCTTACAACTAATAAAGTAGGAAACATAGATAGTTTATATTTAGGGATATTAAACAAAATATACATGACCTTAATTGGTTAAACTCTGTAATTATTCAAATATAAACTTTTTGAAATACAAAGATTTTAATAGAGCGTGGTCAAAACCCATTTGTCCCACTTTTCAAGGAACACCCCGATGTGTTGCATCTTGCACATTGTTGTGATTTCGTCAATGTTTGCCTTTGCATTCATTCTTTACAAAGACTTGGGCAGTCAGTAAATAAAATTATCTTGGTCATATACCAATAATACAAGTTCATTATTTACATAAACATTAACAAAAATGTTCTTTGTTATAGTCCGAGTTATTGTTAAGTTCTTTCGGAGAATAAACCCCATGCCGGGAATACTGCACATAGCGCACAGTTTCATGCAACGCACGGATGGTTTATTCCTTAAATCGGGACAAATGGGTTCTGACCACGCTCTATTCAAATTTTTGTATTTCAAAAAGTTTACATTGGATTGGTCTCCAAATTTACCCAATTAAGGTCAGGTATATTTTGTTTGATATCCTTAAATATAAACTATCCATCATTCCTACTTATTTCGTTATAAGCTCGCAAACTTTTGAACCCAGCTTTTTGGGACACGCTGTATATTACAGTGAAATTGGTTAACAATTGGCTTCAAAAACAGTAATGTGGGTATTTCTATTACTGCATATATTGGTATAACGCATAGGAGGGCCATGAGGTAATTAAACATGTTAAACATAATGTGGTTTCTTAATACATTACAACTGCGGACATGACGAGGTTGCTTCAAATACAGAACCCGCAGATGTGTACCCATTATGGCGCGTTTTTAGACGACAAGGAAGTATGCGTATACCGCCTATCAGGTGTAGTCCGTCGAAAAGTCCCACTCGCCCCAAGGGGGGAGGGGGGGGGGGGTACCAGCGAGAACCGCAGCGCCCGAGCCGAAGGCGATGGTCCTTCGACTTTAGGTAAACCTGCTACAACTCATGAACTAAAGTTACAACTCATGAATCTCATTTGCTCATCTAATGGGGACCCGAACGTAGCGATGGTATCCTGCTAGTTTCAATATAAACATCGAAACGTATTATTTATCAAACTCTCGGTACCAATACAGGGATACCGTTAATTTTCATCGTGATATTAATCTAGGCAATTAAACAAATCGTGTTCAATTCTGCAACATTGATACTTTAAAACGTGTCATCTCACCTGGTTAAGTTTGGAACTATATAGTTTTTGGAAAAATATTGCATTATGGATAAATGATATAACGTACGTTTGGCATATCTGACTACAAGGTGCAGATAACATGGCTTGAGGATGAAGATATTTTATGGTTGTAAAATGTACGTTTGCCATATCCGGCTACAAGATGCAGATAACAGGGCGGGAGGATGAAGACGAGGGTTGAGTGCCAGAAGGCCGTAACTCAACCTTTGAGAAAATTTATATTTTGGTACAAAAATAATCCATAGATCCATATAGCCTAGATTTGCAGAACAATAAAGAGATAACTCATAAACACACTGAATTTGACTCAAATTAGAGTTATAAGTTGGGTGCTACATTGTATTGCAATGAGTCCCAAATATTTGAAAGTCGATTATCTCAAAATAGCGTTTCTTGAGTTACGGCCTTCTGGAGCTCAGCCCTCGAAGACATGTCTTGGCTGTATAATGTACGTTTGCCATATCTGACTACAAGATGCAGATAACAGGGCGGGAGGATGAAGGCATATCAAAGTTGTATAGTGTAAGTTTGCCATATCCAACAACTTTTGAAATTTGTTGTGTTGAGAAATTCACACTTTAACTTCAATTGTGTCAAAGAAATAAGTGCTATTTCAGATTTGGTAAAATCAAAAGTTCAAAATTCGAAGAAAAAAACACACAATATATTATCCCTGGATCAGATTTTAGTTTTAAAACTAGCCCAAATGTGGCTGAAACCACAGATGGTGGAAACCATCTGTGCTGAAAGTCACCTCGTGTGCCAAGTCATGTGGCGAGCTTGTTGATAGGTTGGCCAAGGTCTCCATCCCCAGCATAGGGTCAATGGTGTTGGATTGAATAATTCTTGGGAACTTAGATCCCAACACGCCACTTTTCAAAGTTATGGACATTTGTTGTGTTAAGAAATTCAATGTTTGAACTTCAATTTGTTAAAACTAGTGCGATTTCAGATTTTGTCAAATATAAATTTACGATATATAGCAGATTCTAGTTTAAAATGTAGCCCAATGGGCTAAAGATCGACACATAGGCCAATAAGGCACATCGCTGGGTCAGACAGTTGGTCCAGGGGTTCACACCATTCACACCTTCACATCGTGTTCACACGCAAATACTAATGTGATGGCCAGTTCAATCTGTCAACCCTCCTGTCAGTGATATCTCAAACTTGAGCTCAAACTATACAGACCTCTGGAACGTAATGGATGAACATTATGTCATGGCAGTATAATGTACGTTTGCCATATCCAACTACAAGGTGCAGATAACAGGACGGGAGGATGAAGACATGTCATAGCTATGTAATGTACGTTTGCCATATCCGACTACAAGATGCAGATAACAGGACGGGAGGATGAAGACATGTCATGGCTATATAATGTACGTTTGCCATATCCGACTACAAGGTGTAGATAGCAGGGCGGGAGGATGAATACATGTCATGGTTGTATAATGTACGTTTGCCATATCCAACTACAAGGTGCAGATAACAGGACGGGAGGATGAAGACATGTCATACCTATGTAATGTACGTTTGCCATATCCGACTACAAGATGCAGATAACAGGGCAGGAGGATGAAGACATGTCATAGTTGTATAATGTACGTTTGCCATGTCCGACTACAAGATACAGATAACAGGACGAGAGGATGAAGGCATGCCATAGTTGTATAATGTACGTTTGCCATATCCAGCTACAAGATGCAGATAACAAGGCGGGAGGATAAAGACATGTCATAGTTGTATAATGTACGTTTGCCATATCCGACTACAAGGTGTAGATAACATGGCGGGAGGTTGAAGACATTTCATGGTTGTATAATGTACGTTTGCCATATCTGAGTACAAGGTGCAGATAACAGGACGGGAGGATGAAGACATTTCATGGTTGTATAATGTACGTTTGCCATATCCAGCTACAAGATGCAGATAACAAGGCGGGAGGATAAAGACATGTCATAGTTGTATAATGTACGTTTGCCATATCCGACTACAAGGTGTAGATAACATGGCGGGAGGTTGAAGACATTTCATGGTTGTATAATGTACGTTTGCCATATCTGAGTACAAGGTGTATATAACAGGGCAGGAGGATGAAGACATGTCAGAGTTGTATAGTGTAAGTTTGCCATATCCGACTACAAGATGCAGATAACAGGACGGGAGGATGAAGACATGTCAGAGTTGTATAATATACGTTTGCCATATCTGACTACAAGGTGCAGATAACAGGGCAGGAGGATGAAGACATGACAGAGTTGTAAAATGTACGTTTGCCATATCCGACTACAAGATGCAGATAACATGGCGGGAGGATGAAGGCATGTCATGGTTGCATAATGTACGTTTGCCATATCCGACTACAATATGCAGATAACAGGGCAGGAGGATGGAGGCATTTCATGGTTGTATAATGTACGTTTGCCATATCCGGGTACAAGATGCAGACAATAGGGCGGGAGGATGACGACATGTCATGGTTGTATAATGTACATTTGCCATATCCGGCTAAAAGATGCAGATAACAGGACGGGAGGATGAAGACATGACATAGTTGTATAATGTACGTTTGCCATATCCGACTACAATATGCAGATAACAGGGCAGGAGGATGAAGGCATGTCATGGTTGTATAATGTACGTTTGCCATTTGAAGAGTTCGGGGTTAATCATTTTTATAATTGGTTTCTATAGGTACTGTTGGGCTGATATCGCTATAATAGGAGTAATTTGCATTTTGAAAATTTGCTCATTTGGTGGGGTGCAATTAGCAATATGTACGAAGTATCTAATTTTGATGACAGCTGCATTGTTATGTTTCTGCAAGCTGGTGGTTGCGATGGTTACGACGAAATGCTTCCAAAAGGAAACCGAAGAAGATATCACGTTACATGACAGTTTGAAAATCTTGATCAAAAATACTTTTAATTTTTACGAGTTTCTAAAGTATATAATATATCAACCAGAAAGTAAGCGTATAGTTTTAATCGACGAGGTAATCACTCTGTAAAAGTTTCTTAAAAATGTTAATATTCACGTACAGTAATCCTACTGTTCCAGCAATCAACGAATTATTCCAAAGAGCAGACATGTTGTCGCGATCAAAATAGGCAAATATCAGCATTAACACAAATACACCTAAACGATTAAATATAAAAGTAACTATGTACACTAAATTGTTTATCCGGAAAAATGACGATGACTTAGGTATCTGGTACATTAGTAGTAACTGTCGAACATGCAAAAACATGTTGTTGAATTCAACGGTTCCGCAGAAAATGCCATATCCAAGATACATTTTTCGAAGAGACATGGAAGAACCGAAAAACATCGTCTGTGGTGAAATTAACAAAACAAATTATTTTAAACAATTTATTAAAGTGCTGGCCCATTGCACTTTGACCATGCCGTGTGGGTAGAAATTAAGCAATACTACGTCACTATGTTCTCATTTTTTACTGTGCCCCACCAAGATGGATTCCACGGAACAATATGATTTGACCGGTTTCGAGTACGTAGAGCGGGAAATGTGATTGTCAATCCGAATACGTGACTAACGTTTACCTCCACGAAGAGCCATAGTAGAACCGAAAAACCGATATAGGACAAACTATACATTTTGCATCTATGCGCTCAGACGTACAAGATTATATGCTTTTCAAGTTAATTGAAGCAATTTAATTTAGTTCTGGGACCCCGTGGGACTGGGAGTACAAATCAATGAAAAGTTCATTGGCATTTAGGAAAGACAATTTGTGGGTTGGTATATTTCAGTATGTGTATGTATTTACTTACGATGAAATGGTGTATAAGAAGAATCCACGAAAACTTTTTGTGTAGAAGTAGATTTATCACATCGTATGTGAAATATCCTGGAAAGAACGAAATATAAGCGTAGATCACAATTGCATCAGGATATCATAAAAATGTTACCTTTGACTCCAAGGTGACTGTAAATCTTCTTTCTCCTACATACGGAAGTCTGTCTGATATACTTAATTTGGAGCCAACATTTAAGTAGGTCTGGGGCAGCCTATACTCTAATAGGTTTCATGATAGTCACCAACACTTCTCAATGGACAAGAGGAAGTCCATTTGATCGGCTACTTTAGAGCCGACGATTCTTCAATAGCAAGGGTCACCTACGTTGAATCATCGGACAAAAGTAAGCCCAAATGGTGACACTTAAAAGACAACAGGTAGTCTACGTGTATCTATCTTAAATCATTTCATCCTGCAGATGTTAGAACTTTTCCGACGACGAAACCACTCGCATTTCCTGTTTAATTTGGAATACAATGATTTCATTTCCTTACCTGTCGAGATTACCAATGTGGTTTCTCCGAGCAGTGTGTGATTGAAAACCAAATTCGACCAAAGGTCAGGCAAACTAAAATAAACATTTAAAAAAATCAGATTGTGAGACAACATTTGGTTTAAAACGTGTTAGATTAAAGTAAACAAACATAATATACCTACTTTTATAGGTATAAGCTTCTGTATACATCTATAAGGCAGGCAAATTGCAAAATTAGGAAATATTTCCTAATCTGGAAATGTATTGCCTAATCAGTCAAAACTTAGAATCATGCTTAGAAAATAATTTTCTAGGTTTTGACCAAGGCTTATAATTATGAATTTTGACAGTGAGGTTTAATCCCGGGGGGCCAGTCAAACATAATAGTGTACACATGCGTGACCAAAAACCCCCGTAAAAAGGGGTGTTTTTTCAGTGTTGGACGCGTCACGCGAGTGACGCGTTAAGGGTATCAAAAACGCTGATTTTCGAGAAAAAGGGTGGCTTAAAATACCGGTCGAACGTGTTTAGGGTAACTTGTTTTGTTCCCCGTTCCCAGAAGAATGTTATCCCCGTTATTGCGATTTCTTTTGAGGGTCTCATTTCCAATTTGAGAACGCCTGTGTGTCACTCGTTTCTACAGCGTCATAATCGCCATAGCAAACCGAGATAGCAAAGACCGTCCCCCAGACCGTCGTTTTGTAGCGTTCACAATATGCGCTAGAGACTGGAGAATCCCGACGAACTGCAACCCCCACTTGTTTAGGGGTCATATTCTGGCAAGAACTTGTTTAGGGGTCAACATTTGCAAGGAAAGCGCGCTAAAAACTTGTTTAGGGGTAATTTTGCTTGCAGGGTAAAACTTGTTTAGGGGGTGTCTGGAAAAAATTTGGTCACGCATGTGTACACCATTATGTTGGACTGGTCCCCCCGGGGTTTAATATGTTTTAAAGCACAAGGATTAATTAATTAAACACATAAGTCATGTAGGCTTTAAGTTTTCAGTTAAAATTACTTTGATGGTCGGTAAAGCTAGAACTAACAAAGTATGTTTGAACAATTTTAAATAGATTTTTAACCCGAGTAACTTGACGAGCACTGATGTGCCAAAGGAGCATATTCATGGGTTTCCAAGGTGTTTAGAGAGGCAAGCTCTGTCTCGTATCTTCAGAGGGCAGAATTACTACAAACAATTGATTGATCGTGATATGAATGCGGAATGGTCTTTTCCAGCCCACTCTTTGCTCATGGGGAACTTGTTTAAAGAAAATTGAACGAAACTCTTCAAAAGGTTTGAAAATATCGTGTTTTTCACATTATACATGAACTCATATTATATCTACAGACGATTGAAAAGACTTGGCATTCTTTAATAAGACTCACCTGACTATTGACATTGCAGCAATTATCACCGAGTGGGTAAGTGACACAACGACACTTCGCCATTTGTGTTCATTGTCATCGCTGTATGCTTTGGGAACTGGAACCAACTTGAACGTCAAACATATATTGAATAAAGTAAAGAAAACTGTCGAAAGTAGAATCGTGAAATATGTTCCAAAAGATTCCATTTCATCGATATCGGGCAGTGTCTTTGATAACTATACACATTCAATACAACAGATTCAATTCCGTGTACAAAGTTACGTCATGGGTGAAAGAACCAGATAATGCCCAATATCGTATATATAACCTTGGATTGTATAACGTGTTTTTAGTTAAAATGAACCAAAGATGACCTTGAAAAAAGGTTGACAGGTTCTAGAACAACAATTATGAAATCATATACCGTAATTTAAAGCTACGTACAATACAATACAATGCAATACAATCAGTCTCATTGCTGTGTTTTGACCTGAAATGTTGGCCCGGGGCATGTTATCCTCTTAGCACCGACTTCATTTTCTGTATTACAGATTTGTAATTTGAACAGTTGTTTTGACACGGAATCTATTATAGGCCTATACGCGAATCTTGTTAAATTAAAGAAATCTATCTGCTTCGAGCAACTCCTAGCAAAACAGAAACTTACGGTAGAAGTTTCGCGGTGACTGTGCCAAAGCTGTGGAATTCCCTTCCTCTCCAACTCCGAACTCCACAATCAACAACTCGACGTATCTTTTTAAAACTGCTTATAACCTGTCATAATTGATGTCTTATTGACTTTTCAACGCAATGTTTTTATCAATAGTACTATATACAGGGTGTCCCAAAAGTCTATGCACGACTTTGAAGCTTTGTATTTCAAAAAATATAAGTCGTATTGAAAATATGAAAACATATTTAGAAAGAGGTGATGTGGGAAATAATTTTGATACCAAACATTGGATTAACATCTGTTTGTAATGCCACCCTAGAAGTAAAATATGTATTTCTGCACAAATGTAATTTTATAATTTGGAGGAATAAAGTTCATAAATCCATACTATTGAGATTAACACAAAGACGGGTAGAGTTGGCTACACGGAAAGTGATCCGTCAATTGTAATTATTTATAATTTTACATTACAGTGATCCCATCATAATAACAAACTATATCTGACTGCTGCTTTAATGTTTTGTTTGCTCTGAATCTTGTATGGAAACTTCTTCAAGTCCTTAGGCAAAATTCTGTGAACAGTTGACCTTTTAATCTTGTTTTCTGCGGATTGTCGGCGAATCTAGATCTCTATGGACTTTTGGCTACTGCATGTCTTATAATACAATGTGACTTGTTGATCTACCAGTCTTTCTACCACATCGAGACAAATCATGCACAGTTCCTGTGTTCAAACATTTATCCACCAACTTCAGAATGGATATTCTTCCTGGTGCACGTTTCACTTTGAAATGTTTTCTGAACTTTTGTTGAGTAAGTTGAACTGAATTTGTTTCAGCGTAGAACCATACAATTTGTATTCGCTTATCTATGCTGTTAACCATCATGAAGACTTTTGCTGTGCAATGTTGTCTACTACGCCTATTTATGTAATGAGTGACCGAGTTTGGTAATAACATTAATGTTGCAAGGTAAGCAGTGAACTGTGTCTAATGCGCAACGTTGCTTTCATACTATTAGTTTATGCGCACCTGATTTTAGCAACAATGTGTGGTACTTAATATGAGTGGGTCTGGCACATGGCCAAACACTTTCAACCAGTTCTATAATTTTGTGGGTTCACCAATAGGGTGGTGTTCGGTATCAAAATAATTTCCCAAGTCTCGTCTATCAAAATATGGTTAAATTTATACCATATGATTTATATTTTATGAGATATGACTCTTTAAAAACGTGCATAGACTTTTGGGACACCCTGTACTAGCTGATTGTATCTTTCTCCGATGGCTGTTTTAACAATTGTGTTTGCATTTTTAGAGGTGTTCTTTGCATTGTGTATATTTGTGATCTTTTTAATCATGTGTTTTAATGAATGTGTAGTTTTTAAGATCTTTATCATTTGTTTGTAAAGCGCATTGGTGCCGCTGCTTTATGCGCTATATAAGTGTGTTTCATTTTTATTAGTATTATTATTATTATTAGGTACACAATCACTTTGATAGTGCTACTACACTGAAAGCCAAACTGGAGTCAACTGACTCTTGAAATGGAGTAAATCGGCCATGACTCTCCAAAGGAGTCATCCTGACTCTTCAAAGGAGTCATCCTGACTCTCCAAAAGGAGTCGTCCTGACTCCCCAAAGGAGTCATTCTAGCCGTCGGAAAGAGTCATCGGCCATGACTCTCCAAAGGAGTCATCCTGACTCTTCAAAGGAGTCATCCTGATTCTCCAAAGGAGTCATCCTGACTCTCCAAAGGAGTCATCCTATCCGTCGGAAAGAGTCATCGCCCATGACTCTCCAAAGGAGTCATCCTGACTCTCTGGAGCTAATTTGCATATTTTACTTGGTCTTACATTAGCCGAGTAAAATGCGCAAATCGCTCATTAGCATAATTGCAATGGTACAAAATTAGCACCGGTGCTTGTGTATACCATTTCAATTATGCTAATGAGCTAATTTGCACCTTTTATTTATTAAAACCTATTAAAACCTATTAATTTATTTGGATTAAGTCGATACGTAAATTTAACACCGTTGAATGTATATTGATATATGCATATTTTTCACTGGTATTAAGGAAGGGAAGTGATTGCTCACTAAGTAAATGCAAATACATTGAGCAAGAACATCAACATCAAAGAGCCAATTACCCTAAAGCCCCCCCTCCCAGTTCTCAGTGTCTTATTCTTATTCCTACCTGGAGTCACGGTGACTCTGTTTAGCCAGTTGGAGTCATTATTACTCTCGAAACGGAGTCCAGCCTACATGTGACTCTATGTCAATATTGACTCCATTTGAAGAGTGACAAGACTCCCTTGAAGAGTCATGCATCATGACTCTCCAAAGGAGTCAGTAAATGTTGACTCTCCAAGGGAGTCATGCGACTCTCCAAACAGAGTCAATATTGACATAGAGTCACATGTAGGCTGGACTCCCTTTATAGAGTAACCCTGACTCCAGTTTGGCTTTCAGTGTATACTTTAGTGGAAACTTCGGACTGCTTATTGTTTAAAAGTGTTGCAGACATTACATAACCCCGAAAGTTGAGTACGAGTCTACTGTAAATTCAAAATGTTGATCTTATAGTATCAAAAGCTTAAAGGTTCCAAAAAGAACCATTTTAAGGTTCAAAATGGGCAAAAAATGGGCAAAAATGGGTCTTTAGAACCTCTTTAGGTTCTCTACAGAACCTTTTGGGTCCTTTAAAATCAAGGAACCTTTAAACCCTTAGGGTTCCATGTACGGGACAGCCGAGAACCCCTGAAGCACCCTTTTTCTAACAGTGTATAGGAGTCAAGGATGTGTTTGCATGAACTAAAGACGGTCTTTGCATGAACCTATCAGTTAAATAGGCAAACGAAACAACATGGAAATATTTCCAATCAAACATGCCGAAGTAATAAAGAAACATGTTAGTAATAAAGAACAGCCGTATGAGGATACGACTTTTTCCCGTATACAGATTCGTAAACTACATGTCATGTTAGGCCAATCAAACCATTTTTAGGCCTAACCATACTTTACTCGCACGTTTTCACCTTGAAAATGTCAGGTCATGTCATGTCATGTAGTGCCGTGTCATGCCGTGCCGTGCCGTGTCGTGTCGTGTCGTGTCGTGCCGTGTCGTATTGTTGGTGTCGGTGTCGTGTCGTGTCGTGTCAGGTCATGTAATGTCATGTCATGACATATATTGTTTTGGCTTGTCTTGCACTCGTTTTATTTTCTCTGATTAAATGTGTATTGTCTATTGTGTTAATATAAATTTGAAATATAACATTACAGGTATCATTTAAGTTAGCTTAAAATGTATTTTTATGTATTATGTTGCAAACCAAAAATTCTAATAAAAAAAGAAGACAAATTAATAAGATCCCTTCTTGTTGATCTGTTTGCTCATCGCTCATGCTCATTCTTCAATTGTCACAAGTGTCTCGTATTTTGGTGAGCCATGCCATTATTCTATCTTACAACTGTCATGATGACCTTGTAATGATATATGCTGACATTTCATTTCAAACTAAACCTAACTTTCGAAAATACAGCAACACCGATAGTTTTCCATCGAGACACCAAGGAAGTAAATGCCGTCAACGTGAAAGATGTGTGCGCTGTTTCCCAAGATTAGATTTACAGATACCGAAATAAGTCCTTGTGCTTAGCCATACATCTTTCGATCTCTTAAAGTCATTTATTTTACCTGAATTTTAATGAACACAACATTTCATTTAAACTATCGACTTGGGACGTACTTTCCTAAATCAAGTTTATAATGATCAACATAAATGCAATATCTATTTGTCCGCCCTTCGGGGTAGAACAGTTAAGATATATCCAATTCAGCAGCTCATATCAATTTCAACAGCTAGCTCCGTACCGTACGGTGCACTATTTACAAGTGACCTCACATTGACAAAGCATTATATTTCCTTTGGGTGTAAAAACGATACCTACAATGATTATGGTTTGAATTAATAACGCAGGTGGTCACAACAAAATAGCCGATAAATATCGCAAATAATATTTTTATTAAAATGATCCAAATGATAAGTAGACAATTAGAGACTGAACTACATCATCTTAATTAATTAAGGCCATATTCACTTTATTGAATTAATTCTGTATTGAAAGTATATTTCCGATGACTTGATAATAATGATAATAATCATTAACTAATTAATCCCATTGCTAATAATTGTATGTACCGGCAAACCCTCGTAATTTCATAGCGTATGGCGAGATGAGCATATTAAGCAATACAGACAATTTAGAACGGTTTTCGTCTCAGAGAGCATGAGGACAACTTGATATCAAGAGCGGTAGAAACAAATTGGCTATAAATATTAATCGAACACTTCTACTTCTTCGAGATTTTTATCTTGTCGACACGATAAAAGAATATGACCATCGCGATGTATTCATAATTCCTTATTGAATTACTGAGATAAATAGAACATGCAACGGATCCCTCTGGTTGGACATTATTTCCCAGGTTATTGCCAAATGGACCTTGGCCGTTCGCTAAAACAAACAAAAGAACGGATATTAACCACAGTTGGTCATTCTCCATTATTAAGTTGGAGTTATTCCGTGGACCATTTGGAGTTGACCGTTGTAAATTTGATCGTCATCAAAATAGTCTCTTTTAAAGGTGAAAACATGCGAGTAAAGTATGTAAGTAATGGTTAGGCCTAAAAAAATGGTTTGATTGGCGTTACATATAACAAATAGGGTAGAACGGTCGAGATTTTTTTTAATTTAATTTTTTTAATCACCTACTTTGGGTACTTAAAATAGCCGAAATTGAAAGAAAACAGTCAGAAACTTTAATACTTTGTTATATATTATTATTTTTTATTTATTTTTATTTTTTATTTTTTATTTTTATCATTTTTATTTTGTTCCTCCCTCAAAATAATAAAAAATATGCAGGGTCGGTGTATTTAGGGTCGGTCGGGTTAGGCCAATCAAACTCTTTTTTAGGCCTTATGATGAAAATACTATCGCTTATCTAAAGTCGTTGAGAACGTAATCTTCATGAAAACTGATAAAATCACTAACGCGCGATAAGCAATAATGTAAATATTTCAAATAAAACTAGACCAACGCACTTAATTTTCAACAGTAAACCGAATAATGATCATTTCTGGTTAGAAATCAAACAGGAAAGTCATGAATGCGTTGACCTTTTACGAAGTGTTAAAAACAAATCCGTAACGTTATTAGTCGAAGCTTGACGCCTCCGCTATTCCATGTTTCTGAAAGAATGTCTGGTAACAAATGTTTTTTATATTCGATGTTTGAGCTCATTCGGAAATAGATTTCAATTACTTTTTAATAATCTAATCACAATGAGAGACAAATAACAATCAGCCGTTGTGTTGTTCATTATGGTCATGATGATATCTGGCCAAGAAAACTAAAAGGCTGCATCCAATGATTCTAATAACGGATATCATGGGGAAATTTACGTCACTCCACTGTGAAATCAAGACAAAATGTACCCGACGGTAATATCGAATTGCTCATACCACAGCGATTGAATTGCATGTTTTCCGGTCAATTTCACGTAACTGTAAACCTGGTGATATATTATAGTCATGTTAAGTTTCATGTAGGGTGAATTATCAGGTTAATGATAAAATGATGTTTTACTCATGCACTCTTTGAGATTTGCGATTGCTATTAGTAAATTATGAGCAACCAGAGATTGATATGAACTAAATGGAAATACTGACGTAGTCGAAAAAATGTTATTGAATTCCCAGAATGGAGGTAGGCTACGTCATACAGCAAAAGTTCCTCCTAAACCTAAATTCCTATAACAGAAAGAACTAATTCTATTTCAATAAGAGTGTATGCATTTCAAATCTCTCATCACATCACAGTCACCTTTTCACATAGTGTTTACAAATAACTCACTATCGATTGACTTACCGTCGAGTAGTATGATTGACACAAAGGCAAATGTTTAGCTTAACGACAATTCTGACATGATTGTATTAAGTGACATCAACATCAAAGGAAACGTGATGTTAGATTTCTTGACCGTCTCACCAAGGAGTTAACTCCTTGGTCTCACCATTTCGACATTTAGGGATCATAGAAACAGCCACTGGGCATGATTGTCCATTCGGTCACTTCCCCCCCCCCACCCCTAATTGTCCATTGATTGTACATGTATAGCGTGAAATGTGAGAACGTACCTGTCATTTTAGATGTAAACATACGCTGCATATCTCATGGTAGTAAGCCAATGATAAATGCATAGACAGCTTAGGTTTCATGGTCAGTTATGGTATTATGGCGGGAAAATCAATGAATAAAAGTCAAAGACCGACTTCTGCCGTACCCAGTGAGTTCTGCAAGCCATCAGTGCATTTTTGAGATGAGATATTAAATGATATACATAATCTGCAAAACTCAACATCAATTATCGTAATATGATATCTTTAAAAGTTTAGTTGGTTCTTGTCAATCTAGGATGGCTTCATGCTTCATCAAACTCTGTAGCGTACGCACATTATTGAGTTGCCTTGTATATTAAATAATTAAATAAATGTTTGTACCCACAGACGTGCATCAATAACACAATTCAAAGTGATTCACATTCTTCATATTCAATTCCGAATTTATTCATTTATTAATTGATGTAAAAGTCAATGACTGCTATTTTAAGTAAATAAGAATGTATATAACTATAGCTATGCCTAATGTATCACTCATGCTATGCCTCATTTAAATGTACATTTCTTATTTGATTTCTATACTGTATTTAGGGGTAAATGATGAAATTGTTTTACAGCAGTAAATGACAATGTTTACATTTAGTATTTCTAGGCTTACTTTCATGATAGATATTGTCATCATCTGTAGCATACGTATAATATTACAGTGAGTTGATCCTAGATTCACGTATATCACATCCGTATATAAACATTAAGCGGGTTCCATATTTGTGTAAATATAATTTCCGAACCTAAGGGCAATTTACTTCTCGTATTCATACATGTCCGTACCCAAGGTACTGCCATTGGCAAAGGTGACGACGCTGTAATACTGTGCGATGACACTTCTTTAATAAGCAAGAAGAACATCAGCTATGCGGCGTGTTCACTTGTATTGCGATAAAATAACATTATTGACCCAATAATCTACACTTGGCGTCATTTTAGTGTATTTCTTACGGTGCAGATACGACACTTAAGAAAGTGCCAAACGCTGTTGAAATAATAACTATCTTTGTTCTCACTACTCTTATTATATGGCCATGTGTTATGAACTCGCCTCCTTCCGTGTTACACGCGGATTTTGGCTTTCGCGACATGATTTTAACTTTACACATTTATATTTGCTTGTATACCCCTCCCCCCTGATGTAGTAAAAGTATATATTTTCTGAAGGGAAATTGCGTGTCTGTTATAGTCATTTTTATAAATCCGGTAAATTGAGGCTTATTATTCATGTTGACAGTGTAGCGAATAGGAAGAAAGCTGATGATCATGGTCTTATCCATAATTAATTAGTTGTTACAAATAGTTGACAAGTTTGTTGAATCACATACTGAAAGACTACTAAATATATCCTTTAAAATGGGACCTAAATGTTGTTTGTAACATCAGGAGGTGACTAGTTATTGTAAAAAGAACAAAGCATGGGATTATCCCCATTGAGTTTGTACAGGCGGCACCCCTTCCGGTGGCACCCCTTCCGGCACCACCCCTTCCGGCACCACCCCTGGTCCCCAAGCTTCAAACAGCTGTAGCTCCTTTTCTGTATTAGCTAGACCAATGCCATTTTGCAGGAAGATAACTTGTTATTAGGGCTTTAAAATGATACCAAATTTGTTGAGATAGCTTTTGTGGTTTTAAAAATATTTATGGAATATGACAGCATGAAACTAAAAAATGTAACAGCGCCACTCTATTGGGAGGCGAGCTAATAACGCGTGACCATATATAAAAATAATCATTGATCATCATAATATCTATATTCCATTCACACTTATAGTAATGATCTTAATGTGGATCCTAATCAACTATATGTTGGTAGCGGCGGTCAGGGAGTGTTCAGTATGGCAACGTGTACGCACGAGGATAATAATTCATACGATTCGAAAAATACATGAGGTGACGGTTATTCACAGAAAAATAATACTGCACACCGGAGTTGATTTTAAACACAACATGGCGAATTGTTAGTTTCTCCAGTAATTATTGCATAAAATATCTATTTTTCTTTTGAATAACCTGTTTTCATACTTGCTTAACAACGTATTACTAAACAAGCAATTTTCAGAATTATCTTTCAGCATCGATACAGTATTTTATTTGAGGTTCACGGTAATCTCATACTTAGGTCACTTACTAAATGCGATGTGAAATATCGTGTGTTCTTCAAACTAGAACGAATTATTAGATAGTAATACTATACTAGTAATTAGTACCAGGACTTTAGCAAGGCAGATTAGATTGGCTCACAATTAATTGCATTTGATATGCTGCTTGCAGGACAGCCTATAGGAGTAAATAGCCATCGGGGCAATATCCTTTCTATAACCTGACCTATCATTTCGGTGTATCATCGATCGCATGCCACAAGGGTAGTGTATAACAGGTATAATGTAATTATATGTTAGGCATTTCTATATTACAAGATTTACTTGCATGTTTCGTTACACCTTTTATAACCAAATTGCGTTTGTAGAACATCTTACCACCAAGTGGGTTCTTTTGCAGTCCTCTATTAATGTGCATATCATGCTCAACATTTGGTTTTCTTCAACAACTCTACAATATTCTCATCCAAAGAAATTCGAAATGTTTACTTATTATAATCACATATAAACACACTCCCTTATGAATCGGTTCCACAAGTAACATGTATTTGTGCATATCCACAGAAAACAAACAAACACAAAAATATGTTTACATTACATTTAGCATCAAAAAGTGCAAACAACGGATATTATATACAAGGAATACCGGTATTTGTGGAATTCAGAAAAAACCGCAACAAACAAAGGCATTGTATTGATTGTTTATGTGCGTCGAACATCGGTATTGCGGTTTTGTTAAGGCTGATTAATGTTTTAACCTAATTGTCAATTTTTTGTTTATGGTGGGTAATGGGTTATGGTAAAATTACATCGAAGTATTATTTCAGCAAGAGTACGCATGTTTATTGTTATTTTTTGGTTTAATATAACTCCCTTAACAACAATTTAATACGCATGTTGAAATCCTTAGCAAAATTACAAATTACAATAAACAATGTCAAATATTTACAAAAGTTATAATGGGATTTTATAAATTGAGGACAATGATTGCCAATTTATATTAAAAAACATAAATACGTAAGATACAAGGGAGGCTTCAGGGGAATCATGTGAAATGTTTAGATTGATCAAAGTTTTGAGCTTTGAACAAACAAAAGTTTTTAAAAGTATAGAACATAGATTTGACTCATTGGTAGAGACTGCCAAAACACGAGTCAGACGGAATACCTTTCTTCATATGCAGATTCTACGATTGACTGCAAGGAACTCCGTATTATGTGATCTTTTCCATTGGACGCCCTCTATCTGTGAGTTGAACTAAAATATATAGTAAGTTACAGAGTAATATGTTTCCTAATTACTTCATAAATCAGATTTTGAAATAAGTTGTACTGGTTCCAGGACAGTTTATTTTCGGAGTGTTTTTTTGTTCGTATGATATAATTGCATGGTTTCACACCAGTTCTAACGCTGTTTACTTGCAGTAATTGCGATTTCAACCGCAACTGTATACAAACGAACACACCCCTACGGAATGCTTATGAATGGAAATCAAACAAATAGGTTGAACAATTCCTTAAATTGGAAGCAGATTTCCATTGTTTTTTAGTAATGTGCTGTGATGGGTATTAACAGTCAAAATAGTGTTATGAGTTCAGGATACACTTCATTATAATAGTGTTATGAGTTCAGGATATACTTCATTATAAGAGAGAGAAAAATAATAAAAATTGAAAACGATCACATAATATTGCTTTAAACGATTTTGAATAAGGAAATAATAATCTGATAAGATACCATTGAGAAGCAAATGAAGACGAACATAACTTGAGCAAATATCACGATTCACGAAGACACATGCTTTCACTCGTTTGTTTTACGTATACGTTACATAAAGGAATAACCAAACTGTTTTTACTCGCTACCTACTGTATTTATTATCACACAAAGTTTCGATATGTAGGACGACAAATGTTCAATTGCTAACTTGAAAGGTTACAAGCATGATATCATCTATATAAATAGTCTGACGGATCTTATTATCCTAGGGCATGAATGAATTGATGAGAATCCTGTGAGAGTACCTCAGTATATTATTTGATCACAAAATGGCAATGCTTCCGTAATTGAGAAGAGTCTAGACATTCAATTAGATACAGATACGAGTAAATTATACCTCGTGAACCTGGCGATACAGAGTGGATATAAATAAGAAATTAGATTGCTAGAAGTCATTTAATCAATACAAATGTAGTAATCCATGCATTACGATGTCCCGATTGGGTATATGAATAGACTAACTTGTAATGAAACCCAATTTACCGGCCGTTATATATCACAAAACGTAGAGGGTTCTTTCATTATTAAACACAATTTCACATCCACTGTTTGAGAATTAAAGTTTGCAAAGATAATTATTTTTGTTATAATCAAAGATTTCCTACGACAAAAACAGTAAATAGCATGATTTAATTGTAAATAGCGTTAAAAATAGCGAATAAGATACATAGGAATAAACCGAAATGTACGAAATAAGAAACACTTTTCATGAAGCTCGTCTCGCCGTTTTTTAAACATAACTTTAAAATGGAATATAAGATTTTACAACGATGGCTTGATTGTGCACACTATTAAAAGCATATCCAAACGCCGAACGGTCTTTCTAGACGCGACGCAGGGGCCTAAAGGGTCTCAGCAGGGCTTACAAATGCTGTTAGCTCTGAACGCAAAAAGAGTGTTTTTCCATATCCATATCTGGAGCATCTAACAATGCACATACTTCAGAAAGATAATTTTTAAATCGATTTAATGTTACAGCTTTGTTAACATTCTGGAATGTCTTAGCCTTGTAATATCGTTAATGATGTTTTAGTGGTTTAAATAGCGTCTCACAACGTTACATTAACAAATTTCATCTTCAAATTAGTTTCAAAACAATATACCGTCGATATTGCATTTAACGTAATGGATACGTACCTAACCGGGTGGGGCAGTAAATAAAATGCTCCGTACTAGGGAGCTTTCGATTTGGACGACCGACGCTTCTACGACAAGATGACACCTCGAGTCATATGCGCATGCGTCGATTTAGCAATCCGTCGGTCGTCCAATTTCTGGGACCTGTGATCTTAAGCTTTCGATTTGCGCGACGAACGCTTGTACGACGGTAAAACACAAAACGTTACCGTCCAGTGGCGTAACAGAGGTTGGTTGTCAGGGGGGGGGGGGGGGGGGGGGGGGGGGCACAGCCAAAATTCCTGGTTAGAATTATTCCGTCCCGGAATTTTTCGTAAAAGGTTGCCCCCAATTTTCCCCAGTCAGTCACCTCGTGAATGTCACATAAGTGTGTGGGGGGAGGGGGGGGGGGGGGGGGGGGGGTAATAGGGTCAACAAATTTCGCACGGTCACACAAATTTCGCACGGTCACTGTTGACTGTTGTGCTTTTTGTACTGCGACATTTTCTTTCTTTCTTTCCCTTTCTTCTTTTCTTTCTTTCCCCTTTTTTCTCCTTTTCCTTTTTCTTTTTCCTCCCTTTTTTCCTTTCTCTCTCTCTTTTTCCCTTTCCCCCTTCTTTTCCTCTTTTCCCTTCTCCCCTTTTTTCCTGGTGGGTAGGTATGAATTTCATGCTGAGCACCTTCAGGGGGGGGGGGGGGCACTGTGCCCCCCCCCCCCTGCCCCCCGGCTGTTACGCCACTGTTACCGTCGTCCTCACGTCGGTGTTAGTCCCATTACGCGTTGTAGCATTTAGAGGACCAACGGATGACAAAATTGACGCATTCGCACATGACTCAAAGTGTCATTCAACCGTCCTAGATTCATCCGTCGTGCAAATCGAAAGCTCCCTAATAATCAGCCGAAGACAGGTCCTAGAAATTGGACGACCGACGGATTGCTAAGTCGATTCATGCGCACATGACTAGAGGTGTCATCTTAAGCGTCCGTCGTCCAAATCGAAAGCTCCCTATTGTGTTGGCGACAGACACTTTAAGAACCATTAGAGCTATGCAACTCAAACTTTGGAACACGACATTTTTAAGGATGACCTTTCATGTAGAATAGAAAACTTCAAGTTGAAAATTGGAAATGTGATCGGGTCATCTACCTTTAATTACCTGTATTATTAATTAATTACCTGTATTATTAATTAATTACCTTATTCTCATACTAGATAACCCTTAAGGCTTGGTAAGTACAGTCATCAAAAAAGTAACTTACCAGGTAATAAATGTGCTGATAACTCTTAAACTCCTACATCAGCATATTAAATTAGGAAGTTGTTTGGAAATTTCACCCCTTTAAGGTGAGATATTGCACGCCAAGAATGGTTGATTATTAAGGAAGTTACAATCCCCGCGATATCAGACGACGGTGGACACGAACGGCCGTTTATTTTGAATTTCCGTTGGTTTCAAGGTAACAATGGATTTTGATTATATGACCCAATAAAATTCATCACACGTTGGAACTAAATTATTTCATCCTAAAACCACTGTGGATGGCTAACCATCCGCAGTGTAAGTATCATTTTTTTGAATTTAAACCGTTGTTAAGCGTAACCTCGTTCGCATATTTTAACCTGAATATTCGTGAATACGCCAGTGTCCAGCGTCGTCTGCGCGATATGCTGATCGTAAGTACGCCCGCATGTGTTCGACTGCGACCAGGAGGATACGTGACATTTGTCCTTTGACCTATCTTAGGACACACTGAAATACTTCGTTGTTCTGTGAGTTGTTGGTCAAGTGTCCAGTGAAATGAATCAGGTTAGATACATTTCCGGACACGATACTCGTAGTAACGTATACTTTGTCGCAGGTTTTACACTAGACCGGGGGTATCTTGTTTTCAAAAGTTAGTGACCAAACGAGCGGAGTGAACGAAGCGAATAACGGATGGTTCAAGCGTTCCTGGCGGGGCCTAGGTGGGTGAAGCTCTCGGATTTCAGACTGTGTATATGCTGCAGGAGGTCTCATTAAATTAAAATTTTATAAACGTACGTAACAAAATGTGTGTGTTAATTTGTTGTAAAAAGTCATCTTGTCGGCAGGCCGTTTGAACTCAACCGACAGCCCATTCTCAATCGACGGATATAAATATTGGGGTGACACTGCCCGGCCCCTTTAAATACGCCATTGCACAATAGACATCTGTCAATGTAGCCTTGGTTAAGACATACACCCTGTCCAATTTTGATATATCATAACAGTTGTATTGTCGACAAACACTTTTTTCGATGTTTCTATAAATCCTACGTGACATGTAGCGCCACATGAACATGAAGTTGTGCTAAAGATTTTTAAACAACAGACGCAAATGCAAATAAGTGAAACAAAATAATACACTAATTTGTTGACTTTTTAAAGGACATAGTTGAAAGACCACATTTCAAATTAAATACAAAATCTTTTTTTTTCACGAAATCGTTCAACCGCGGTTGAGATCAACTATTCAAAGATGTATGGCTCAAATAATGCTGACTGAACACTAGGTGGATCTATTTTGTAAGTAACACTATCATCGTAACAGTATTTCACAGTTTATAAACCATGGGTTTGAGATCATTCGCCACCACGAGGCACTATGAGGTGTGAGGTAAGAATGTATTATCAGCACGTCGAAAGCCTTTCTTGCTCCAGGTTAATAACTAGACATGAAGCAATTCGTCATCCGTTTACAAGTTGTCTGTTATCTTCATCGGTTAAAAGATTACGGTTACTCCTTGGCGTGATAATTATATAGTTGCGTCCTTATAGTTGATGATTTGGAAATAGGTTAGAGTGTATCGTCTTAAAGCACTATTAAAAAGTGTTATCGATTGTTCCTCCGAGCAGTCGTAATGTTCAATAAAATACGAATTGACATTTAATCATACGTTATCGCAGGTAGGTAATACAATTGGTGGCATTTGAAGTTTTCTCGCGTATTTAGGAGAAATGTATATTTATAGCTGCACCTATAGCATGGAGCAATCTTGTAATAGAATATGGTAGACTAATGGTATCAGTGGGACCAATTTACATGTCAGCGGTATAATCAATAATGATATTTTTCAACATCCAGGTGGCCTTTTCAAATGTGGATAATGACTACGAATACGATAATGTTCAGCACTGGAACAAAATGATATCATCATCATTTTCTACAACTTGTGTGTTTCATCAAATTTAGTAGCCACTCGATTCGCACAAAAGATAAATTACAAATGTACATATAAGAGAATTAATCTAAAATAAGATTTTGAGCAATTATGTTCTTTCAAATTAATTTGTTTATAAACTAAATAATTACAGCACTTGCAATAAGCGATGATAGATATGATGCTATTTGTATTAAAGGGCAATTAATGCGTATCAAATCGTATCAGCGTTTCATAAGTTTAAGTGCAACGAATAACGCAGCTTCCATAGGAATAAAGTGAGTCTTGTTGAGGAGAATGATACATTTATTATAGAGCACATGCCAATTATTATGATTTGACTCATATTTTGATGTTAACCTAAAAAGTATTTCGTATTATTTCCTGAAGTGATACCATAAATAGTCCAGTCTAGACATGCAATCATGAAAACCCCTTAAGATTAGATCTCCATTTGTCCTTAATCCAGTCGTTAAATTGCTATAATAGATCAACATGTTCTTATATAAGAATAGGCACATTCTCCGTCTGAGAAATGTAGGGTGCTGCCTGAAGGGAGTGTGGATGCATTTAGAGACTATCGTATAGGGTAACTTAAAATTATTTACACCATGTTTGATAGAAATATAAAACAATAACAAAAATTTATTGTATTAATTTAATAAAGAGATCTATTTTTGTTCAGGTCTGGAATGACCTTGTTTGATGGTAATCGATACACCCCTTTTTCAATGTCAGCGTATTTCAAATGATTGACTTTATACCATGAGATGATAAAGAATAATAATTCATTGGTATTACCAGTGCAGTCATCTTCGGAGCCTTAATATCACCCTTTTAAGATGAGGGCTCCCGATGTAATTCTCTTGGAAGATGATTGTGGGGGAAATCACCGTGTTACAGAGTATAACTTTTCATCATTACATTAATCTGTGCATAATAGTCTATGATCCAGGGTCTCTAGGCTTCGGGCCAGACATTGCCGGTTTAAACAGTTTTGTGAGTGCTCAGCCGTCTCTCTTCCTCTTCATGGCATATTGTTGGAGGTTGTTTCAAGTTGATGTAGCTTGCTCGCAGGGCTGTTTTGGATGCTATGTCTAAGATTTGTTTTACCTCGTTGGAGATTACTAGGGAGGTCACAGGTCAGACATTTGCTGAACGTGGGATAGTATATCCCCCTGCTCTCAACTTCTATGGGAAAGTAGTTCACAGACCATCCATTATTTGTGTGCAGTCTGCTACAGAAAAGACTGTACTGAATCACTAAAGCTGAGCAATCATTTATGCCATACATAATTATTTCACAAACATCTCGAACAGTTGATATCAATCAACTGTTTGGTGGAAATTAAAACATGTCACAGTCAATTAGTTGCATAAAATGCAAAGATTTTAAAGAAGTTCGATACACATGATTTCGTTTACACGTGTAATCAATAATTTTACGAAAAACACTACTCTGACTGATTGCAATGGAAATCATAGCCAAATAAACGCAACTTTGTAGATAATATAAACACTTGGGTGCACCCTGTATTTCGAGGCTGTATTGCTGTTATAGACAAATGCGACAAGCCAATTGATGGTCAGAAATAATTCAGCCATTGCTTGGGCCACCAGCACCACACTGGTGTTTTAATTACCCAGTGATATGCTCTGCTTAATATATCGAAAGACGCAGCTTCCAATGCAGGACCATCTCGGGTCCCAGATACAATCCTTCTATTTCACATGGGCATACATGAAATAAAGTGTAGTCTTATAGATGAGAATGATACATTTAATATAAAACACATCCATTACGTATGGACCTGAACTATCAGTGACTTATGTGACGCCGGCTTCGGTAGTTTGATGTCCAGGTTTGATATCCGAATAATAATCTCAATAATGTACCCTATTTCCTTAAGCTATAGATGTATCAATGTAAATCCAAAGGAGTATATCATCATAATTATCTCCTAGAGTGCTTCCATATTTAGACCAAGTCTAGACATGTAATAATACAAAAAGCTGGAGTGGTTCAATTTAATGATTAGAACTCCAGTTGTCCTTAAGCTAATCGGTAATTAGTCATGACTTCATATACGACTCGTAAATTAACATGATCTTGAGCTAACAATAGGCGCAATTAAAGCGCCCGCTGCGAAAGGGAGTTTGGATGTATTTAGAGAATAATATATAGTTTGCTATAATAAAAACAAATCCGACAAGTCAATTGATGGAATGATACATTTAGTAAAGATAGAACACATTCATTCATAAGAGCCGACTTCGGTAGTTTGATACCCCGGTTTTTTGATATGTTACGAACCATTTAGACCATTTTGCTTCTATATGCAAAATTATTGAAGATTCATCTTTTCTAAGAATTTTGATTTACGACAATCGAACATTTTTTCAGAATTTACAAGCTTTTAAAGGAATATTGGTGTTTTTATCATTTTCATCGAAACGTTAGATCTGAAGCGCACAATTCAAAGTTCCTCCTGACTGCACTCATATATTCACTACTTATAAAGAGTTTGTGCAGTGAACCTATTAAATTTGCGTTGCTGCGAGTAAAACCATGATTACGTCGATCTTCATTTGAATGACAATAGCGGTCAGAAACAACAGCCAATTATCTTCAGATTATCAGATCAATAAGTTGACATAATTCCCTATTTATTAAAATCAAAAATATTGTATTTATCAGAGATTTTATATTTTTAATGCTTTTTTGAAAATGGAACATATCAGAGTACAAATCATTTTGATACAGCCTGTAGACAGCAAAAAAAAAGTAACTCGGCTGTTGTAAAAGCACCTATAATCTTAAAATTGTTATTCATATTCTAAAAATAAAAATACTAGGAGACGAAAAATGTAATTACGGTGATGTTGACACCTTGTTTGTTAAAATCGATCGAGTATTGTTGTCGCGGTATGTGCTTATACAATGTAGATGAAAAGTGCCCATTTCCATTGTTGCAGTAACTCCTATTGATCTCTCTGATTCAGCATGAAGATAATAGCGGGCGTTTTGATTAGCTGTTCTTGTTGTGCTGTAAACTTGATTAGCATAATCCGGGACAAATGGGGATGACAGGCGTACTTCTTTACAATTAAAAAGGATGAATTTAAAACTCCAAATGCTCAGAAGGTCCGAGAAGACAGACAGGACAGGTCATCGCCATGGGCAAACTGTCAGTAGAACAGCGATGGCTCATTACGCTGAATCAGAGAGATCAATGGGAGTTACTGCAACAATGTAAATGGGCACTTTTCATCTGTAAGCACATACCGCGACAACAATACTCGATCGATTTTAACAAACAAAGTGTCAAAATCACCGTAATTAAATTTCTCGTCTCTTGGTATTTTCATTTTTAGAATATGAGTAACAATTTTAAAATTATAGGTGCCTTTACAACAGCCGAGTTACTTTTTTTGCTGTCTTTATATTGATGTTGATCCAACTAAGTATATCATAATTATCTCCTGGAGTACTTCCATAATTAGACCAAGTCTAGACATGTTATAATAAAACCCATTGGCGTGGTTCAGTTAAAAAGTATAGCTTCATTTTCCCTTAATCTAATCATTAATTTACCATGACTTGAGATAAACCAACATTTTCTTGTATTAAGAATAGGGTAACTTTTACGGACGTGAAAAGGGCAAGGTTGCGAATATTTTAGATGTAATACGACAGTATAAAATGGTTAATTTATGTTTTGATATGTGCTGTGGTTTCATATTGTACGTACATGGGGAATACAAAAAAAACAGCACTAGTGGAAAGGAGCCATCTTGTTTTCAAACCAAATTGAAGTTGGAAAAGTTTGAAATGTTATAAGAATAACGTATTTGTTATTAACTTCGTGTAAACAGATGAAGCCAATAGCAATTTCCTTTTGCCTTTGGTGAGCCTTTTTACTAACGCTCCCGCTTCACATGTTTGTCCTCGAGACATCCAAAGCATGAATAAGATCGCAAAATTCGTTTTATCATTCAAATTTGAAAACTTGAGTAAATTGGAACGTAATTGGAATTTGATGCATCTTTTCTTGTTTAAAAGGAAGTAACCTAAACAAGTATTACATGAGTCAATTTAACAAATTAACCCATTCTATGAATTAAATATAGTGTTCTAAATTTGAATTACAAAAACATGAAATTATTCTAAGATTTGTTCGCGGGATATTCAACGGTTAAAATGCAACGTATGCAGTGAAAATCATTAGGTTTCGTGGACAAACACGTACATTTGGTTGTGCAGTACAAAGGCTCGCCAAAGGCAAAGGGAAAATTCGATTGACTTCATTTTTTCACACAGAATTAATAGCTAGCTATATCATTCTTGCAATGTTTTGAAACCAAGATGGCAAAGATCCCCTATTGAAGTTTTTTTTGGACTCAGGCTGTATATTATAAGGAATTTAACTATTTGTTTAGCCCAAATCTAACACAAACTCTAGTTTACCACCAGCAGTTGTCAGTTTTCATGCTCCAGCCACGCCCACGTCGCACCTTTTTTTCGTCATGCCATTCGCTATCTTTGGCTATTCCCTTTTTTGGTCGCGCCCTCACTTTGTAGTCCATAGTGGCGTGATATGTTCAATTTAATTTCGCGCGCTTTAGCGTGTGGTTTTTTCAGACCATCAGCTCCCAGTGGCCGTTGTCTATTCCTCGGTCATTGCTCCCCCGATAAATTTTGTCGGGCTGATCACCTTCTAATCTCAGACTGAATAATTTAACTATTTCCGCCCGCCTCTCCCTTGAGAACATTGTTAATTCTGTCGTATGTTTTGTCATGAGATTGCATTGTAACATTAATCGCAATGCGGGCATGGGTTTTACTGTCAAAGTATGACATGTCAAGCAAATTCTACCATAAATTCAGATTTGTGTTGTTTAGATAATGTTATTTCAAATATACGTTCAAAAGTTGTGTCCTATGTATGGAATAGATTAATTCATACTTGAATTTCGATGCTCTTTCTTCTAGGTCTGTACTAATACCAGGAGATATGACTGCGGTATGTTCATGCAATCGCTCGTTTGAGTATTAATTACAATAATTACAATAATTTGTCGAAAAAAATGGATACTGATTCCCCGTTATGTTTCGCCTCCAGGCTTTTGATAATGATATCGAAAATAGATGATTGAAGTCGAGAAAAAGAGGCTTTGAATGCGAGTCATTGATTTTGAAATAGCTAACATATAGGCTACGCATCTGGAACTCTGTATGTTAGGTGTACTATTCCTCAATTAGCAGGTTTGCAACGGAAAGAAAATCTTAAAGTCTTTAGAATTTGTGTATCATTCATTTTCGGTTGATTAATCACATGTCTGTATGGTACTGTTATGTCGGAGACACTTAATCATCAGGAGGAAACCTTGTCCATGAGATGAGCACTAAGCAGGTGTTTTATTGTATTTCAGTTTACCTTTGTTTCAAATTAAGTAATGTATCAGAGTTAATTTTGTACATAATACATACATGTGGCACATGATACACCTTGTTCTTCCTGTTAAAACGTGCAAACAGGTGCAGTTGTAGTATTATTATTCAAAAATTGCAATTTGACCATGAATATAATAAATCATTACATAGTAATATCGGTCCCGAGCAGATTGTTCAGACATTACACGTTTACAAGTTTAATCGAATGGAATGGGTTGACTAAAACAACGTATTTTCGTGATGTATTTATTTACCAATGGAAGAAAAGATTTTTAAAATTTATTTGAGCGCTCAAGTATTACTTATGTGATGGTTGCAATGACTTTGGCTGGAAATAGGGACATTATAATATTTTTGTAAAAGTGTAATAGTTAATGTAAATAGGATCGACATTTGTATCGATGAAATAGGTGCTTTTATCAAAAGTTTGGAAAAGAGTTTAAATTGAATGCATATATAATAAATATTTAAACAGGTTCGCCATCGTAAATAGAAAGAAGACAATATGGGGAAACGATCTCGACTGGGAATTGAACCCAGGACCTCTTGCTTACTGGGCAAGCGCCTTATCCACTCGGCCACAAAAGCTAGCATGGTAAAGCATGCAATTCAACACCTTGCGGTCACGTATTCCAATCTCCTTGCCACATGTATTTTCCATAGTACCTAGGGCCTATACGTGTGTAATAATCACCGTCCTCCCTGTAGAGGATAAATACATATAAATAATAGGCATTTACGACGGGTATTAAACAAATATGACTATACATATTTTTTAGTTATATGTACTAGTATTATATTACTAGTAATATCTTATCTTTGTAGTTAATGTATACCCTATATAACGGCGATATTATTTAATGTAAACAACATTTGATACCTTGACGGAATAAAGCGTATAGTGTACATAATGTGCGAATGGATGTCAAATTAATCAAGTATTTCAAGATAAAGTAACGCATTCTAATTTGTCACTAATAGTGTAAGAATATGAAAATTATATCTATAATTGTTTGTTAATATTTTTATTTTCTACAGCTGAAAACGACCAGAATTATAATGATTTATATTTAGAGCAACTCATGGCATGCTTTTAGATGCAAGGTTATGTTTGTTTGGACGAGTCCTTTCTAAATCCAGTGCTCAGCATACAATACATAATATCCGCGATAAAGAGTTTATCTACATCCTTGTCTTTGTGTACGTAGTTAAGGTATATATTTTTTTAAATAAAATGACTCCTCAAAATAATAGCCTTTCGTATATGAATTGGCTTTGGCGAATACTAATACCGGTATTGTGCACCGACATTATAATTGTGTTTTACTGCAAAACAGTTATTGGGACACACGCAGATTTTTTTTTAAATATTGTCTGTATGTTAATTTAAAACCTTCCATTTAATCAAGAGAAACAAGTTATCAGTTTAATACATGTGACGCTAGTAAGGTATTGAACGGCTAACCAAAATGCCAAACGTGTGGATTGAATGAATCTTGGTGGAGATGCGTCCACGTTGTATAATGACAAGGTTTCATTAATAGACAAATTGTCACGTTTGCCATGGTTGTTCTGTGTACGGAGAGCTTAGGTTTCCAGGTTTATTAGCTTGCGTGCACTTGCAAATCAACACTTAGATTTACGATGCCAATCATGGTTATTACTGCTAGCCCAAACTTTCATTGAATATGGGTAGAATAAGGTCGTATAAAATTGGCTGTCGATGATAGAACCGTTTAAAGTAGGGAATTATCCAACTTGATAAGTACAAGCATGTTAAACGTAAATTGCGATATTTGTCAATGGCATCGTACGTGGAAAGTTTTAGATCAGCTTCGTAGATTATTACAACCTTTACTCACTTCAAAAACACCTAGAATAACATAATCTCAATATAAGTTTATCTCGTTACTTTTAGTGTCTTCGTGTCTCCATTTCATCAGTTGCTAACTATTTTTCTTATTGAGCCATGAAATGAAGAAAGAAAACCACAAAGATGTTGGCAGACGCCCGGGCAGACGAGACCGCATGCGTTCAATAAATGGTCTGTCGTTTGTATACATAATCATGGGGACACGATTCATGATTGAAGGAGTAAACTGATAAAATCTCGGCCTTTTGATAAGTTTGTGAAGCACAACATTAAAGATTTTAGGGTAAATTCTAAATAGACAAATCAATCGTTTAGTCAACCAGAGTATGGATGCTATTAGGTAATAAAATATACAGATAATGTTAACGGAGATATATAAGAAACTTGTGTTGCTCCTTACTTTGGTCATACATATACTAGTAAATCAACCGGGTTTTGTTACAAAGTGCACTTTTGTTTAGTGAAATGAGACCTGCCTCCATGAAACCAAGATAGAGTTAGAAAAACCTTTTTTTTCTCTTCAGATTTGAATGGCTTATATTTAAGGGGGGACTTAAGGAAGTTTTTTGTTGAATTTTGTTAGTGCTGTAATTATTGAACCGTGACTCAAATGTATATAAAAGTATACCTTTTTGGAAAGGAAATGGATCAGAGAATCCAAATTTGGCATCAATTTTGACCAAAAATGTTGATTCTTCGAGAAAATCACAAAAAATCACTTTTTTGACCCACATTTTTTGAACAAAGCTAACTTATCTAATCCAATGTTTTTTTGAAATTTTGACAAAAAAGTGTTAAAAAAAATTAAAAATCCATTTGTTCACGTTTTTTGGCACTTTTTGGTCAAAATTTTCAAAATTTTTAGATTAGGGTTTAAAAAAACACTAAGGTTTTACCCGTCACCTTTCGTGGAGATGTGAAAGGAACATATCTGTATATTTGCCTCTTTCTTTACAAGTCAGGGCTAATAGCCTTTTGCCAATGGCGTGTTGGTAGCATGCCTTATCAAGCGTTACTTTTCAAAAAATATTGCTATCAATTTCTAGAAGCTGTGTGTATGAATGGCATTTTATTCATACACACAGCTTTCCCCAAGAAAGCTGGGGAAAGCTGTGATATAGTATATGGATATGACTCCTAAGTTCATATGGCAAACTATATCATTATTGAGTCATTTTAAGCTTGGATACGGTTTACTACTGCCCAAGAATGCAAATGCCTTATGTATTAATTGAACTCGTTTAGTTTGAACTTGTGTATAATGAGAATAACCCAATGCCAATTATTATGTAACAATAAAAATGTCGCACTATATAATAGTTCCTTATGGGTTCAATTACTTATATTAACCACCGAACTAGGACACATATCACACAATTGAGCAAAACACTTCGCATGTCCTGTCATTTATAGGTTGTGAATAATGTCATTATAGTGATTGATTGTCGTTTAATTATGGTATAGTAATAGATATTCCAAGAAGAAGGCATCCATTATCATTGAAAATGACCTTTCTAGATGAACACTGCAAAATGAAATTGCACCTCAATATTATGTTCACGATAATATATTTTTGTTGTTGAAATGGGGTCCATCAACACCAGACATTCGTTACTATATTTTGTCATGGTTGGTTATATAAGAAATAATAATTTCTAGCCCGACAGGTATGAATGTACGTTACACCCCAGAGGGAAATAATTCTTGTGTCGGCATCACGACTATTAAATGTGTGTACATTTATTGTATCTCTAAATAATAGACGTATTATAGTTCTTTACAGGAGTCAATGCAACGACCAGTGTCTTATCATTGAGTTAAACTAAATGATTTTGCTTATTCGTTTGTTCCATTTCCCAAAGCGAAATATAACCATTATCTCCCGGAGACCTCCCGGTATTTTCACATGCAAGTTAGGTAGTCCCAATAAGCTGTGGTTCCGGGGACTTAATGGAGATACAATACTAGTACAGAGTGGGTCCTAAAGAAAATGAATTTGTTGGCAAATTTGTCGATGAAATTACAGATTTCAAAATGAATTTAAATGTTTGAAAGATCATTTATTAAGCTTTAAAATATGATACTTTATCAACTTTGTAATAATAATCACTTTCATTTCGCAAATCAGCCAGCCATTACAATTATCATGCATTATTGTCATCCTGTGGTATGAAATAGTAATTGTCATGGCTGGCTGATATTTCTACTTTATATTCCATTTGATTTGATTTGATTTTATTTTATTCGGCATATTATCACATTATACAAAAATAGGATTGCACGGAATACAAATATAAAAACTCTATTAGAACTACAAATATACATTCATTTATACATCAAACATTTAAATGATAACATGCCAAGGATAACCCTTTAAGCTAAAAGAAACTTATTTCCATTGTGTTATAATAATACGTTCCGTTATTTTCATTCCGTGGTTTCACTCTAAAATAGAGGGTTTATTAAAATTAACAATAAGCATAAGAAATTTACATTTTAGAAACCGCAAACTCCGTATATTCAAATGCTTATATCCATCTTAAAAAGAGTGATTTTGTCATATAAGCGTACGTTTTCCAACTTCGGCGTAACCGCGCATTCCCTCAAAGCTTCTTTTAACTTTATAACTGTGCATTGTATCAGTCGTATATCATTTATAATAGTTAATGGTGTATTTTTTGTCATTGGAGCCAACCAGCTGAATTGGCAAACTATTATAATAACAATTAACATATATACATTAGTTTTCATATATATTTTTAAATACACGATTTACACACATATAGATGTACATTAAAAATGCTAAATATAAGGTGTCCATAAAAACAGCACCATATGAGCAAGTAAAATAAAAAATACACTGAAACTTGCAAACCGCAAGATGCTAAATACACCCATTACAAACAACCTACATCCCCTAACACTCACCCACCTAGGGTTAGGGTAAGAGTTAGCACCCACTCGACATACCACACCACGGTCCTCAAATCCATACTACAAACACCCGAATTGCACAGATAACATAACATACCATGACCACACGACTACCAATCATACATGCCAGGTCACCCATGGTAACTATCAACTCACAAGTACATGATTTACAGGATAATAATATTACACTTAAAAATACCAATGTATACGAACAAAGGTAAACTTTGGGAATAGGTCGGTCATGGAAAAAGTAATTCTCTATTATGTTTTAATCAGAGAGATATTATTACTAGTAATAACATCTCTCTGTTTTAATAACGTGTGAATGTATTTCAAACCAGACTTCGATCGTAGCCATCATATACGATGTCAATTACCTATATTATTCACCGCGTATCCATAGGGGAGAGTTGTTTGTCAACTGAAATGTCAGTTGAAGCATATCGTTGTTGTTCTGTCAAAACCTCGCATCTCCATCTGGCCCTTCAGCATGTATACAGTAATATATTTCTTAAGTACAACTTTTTGGCAGACTGCTCTAAACATGTTTAATGGCTAAAACACATCCATCAAAACCTAATACACCTATCAGTTGTAAGACGCACTATACGACCCCCGGGAGAGGTGCGTCGTGGGTGCGTCGTTTACCAATAATTCTTGACGGAGGGTACGTCAGTGGCAGCCTTTGGTTCGTCAAAAAATGACGGAGGGTGTGTAAAGGTCCGTCACTTTACATGGGTGAGAATGGGCTGATAGTTGACTGAGGGTGCATATTTGGATGGCAATTGTCCGTCGTTTTTTTGACACAGGCTGCGTCATGGTACATGAGAAGTTGACGCACCTCGGTAAAGTGACGCACCACTCCCGGGGGTCGTATAGTGCGTCTTACAACTGATAGGTGTATAATGCTCTTGCCCCATAACATGCTCAACATCACTATATAATAACAGTAATCGCGCCGTATTTCTATTATTCTCTTCTATTGCAGTTTTATTTCAAATGTCATATTTCAGAAAAAAACCAAAATAATAGTATAAATCCAAATTATAATGCTTAACGGAAAAAACCATGCAGGCCTATAAAACAGTGTTTTGTTTGCCAAACTGTTGCAGTTTTACTTGTTTTTCGCATGCCACAGAATAGCCAACGGCGGCGCTACATCATCAATAGATCACACAGAATCAAACATGATCCATAGAACGACAACGAGTTTTACTTTATATGTGCTGAAGGGCCAGAAAAACATACGAAGATTTGACAGAACAACGACGATATACAAGTCTAAATATTACCCAGTTAATACCCGTAGCTAAACCAATATTTTGTACCATTGTTAGAACATCAAATCTCCATTGGACGATATAATAAAAGATAATGAACCACATAACAATTCTACGTGGGCGAATGTTCACATAGACAGTTTTTCTAAGGCATTGCCCAAAAGGTAAGATAATATGAACGTAAAATCATACTAAGGCTTCTGACTTCCGGTATCGATCAAGCTGTTGCTACCTTCTCATAGATGTGGGTTATATATATCACAAATTTGGTGTTATGATAATATAAACAGACGTACTGGGATTTATAGATGATGTCCTGCCCCGGTGTCCTGCCTATGTGGTAGTTGTATACGGTTCTTTAGTTACTAGTTTCAACACTTGCATTAATTTTGTCGCCCTATAACCAATTTCTGTTTGAACACACGTGATGAGGTTGATTTAATTTTGAAACAATATCATGTTAAAGAGTATTTTCCATGCTCCAAGGTAAGAGATTCATTTGTGAGGAACCTTCCGTAACAAATCATAACTTATCGTTCAGTAGATGTACATACTGCAATTTCATTGGTTAACACGTATGAAATCTGATCCATATCGTGTAACCTAGAAAGTCAAACCACACGATATATTCCATATCGTCGATTAACCGCGTCACCAGATGGCGCGGTATAGATTTAACGTGTAAAGCGATTGCTTCACGTCTGTGGAAGAATTGCTCAAAATACGACACGAAATTATAAACAAATAAAATGGCGGATGATTTAAATGCAACCGTGTCGATTTCTGTTTTATTCTGAGGCCGAAATAGATCGCAAAAAGGTCTAATCGACGGCGAAAAAAAAAAATCTGCATATAACCTAACCAGACATGTGTTTCGCGATTATTTTATGGACAGAGGTGACGGTGCAGAGCCTGTTAAATGGTTGTTAACTTCGAGGAATCGTACGGAGGTAGAAAGGGAAGAGAATTCAGCGCCTTGTTTTGAACTTGTTTGAAGTTTCATTTTCCGTGAATGTTTCTGGGGAGTGTTTAAATACCATTTTTATTTGGGCCTTTGAACTAAACGATAAATTTGTTATCCCTGCATGTTCACACAATACGAAAACAAATACCTATGGTCATCACCTTCGGCCTGCGGCCTCATGTGATATGATATGACATACCGAACCACATGTATTTGTCCGTATTGTGTGAACATGCAGGGGATAACTAATAATATTGCGTTTCGTCTGTTGTTGTGACTTGAAATTGGCAAGTGACCAAATCTTGCAATCAGGCTTGTATTTCCTAATAAGGTGAAACTGTTTTCAGCCATTGCTTATCTTTTGAAAAAAAACCCAAACCACTCAATGTAGGGCGACGAAAATAGAAAACTTTGTACTACGGGCGCACCGAACCATTTCTTTAGAAATCAGTAAAAACAATGTTCACGTTTAAATAAATACCGACCAAATTTGGGAAGTCAAATTACGGCAACACTTTTTAGAGATTATTTTTCATTTTTTACATTCATTTATTTATGACCTGCTCTCCGAATAACATGATTTTTGTTCGTGGCCTAATGGATAATTATTTTATCATACTGCCGTACCATAAAATAAATCGCTACTTTTCACATACATACATACAATACATACATACAACAAGTTTTGTGATGCATCATTCCCCGGAGGCTCTAGGCGCTTACAAAGATACAAAACAGCATAAGAATAATACATTATAAACGATAAACATAATGATATGAGGTTCCAATTACGTTTGTGAAATCAATTTGCTTTGAAATATTGACGATGGCCTTTTATTAAGGTCATCGCCTGTTTGATGATGATGATGATGATGATGATGATGATGGCCCCTTCGCACGTGGTGTAAATATCATTGGAAAAAGTCATACTGAAGAGTGTAGGGGTCCATAGGACCCCTCCTTTACACCAATGAAAGTACATACGATCTTACACACTTAAGTGGGTTTTATAAAACTCATTCCAATCGTAATCGCTAAGTTTTGGGTACACGTTTCGGTGATTGTTGAGGACAAAAACGCTAGTGACTGAAGCGTAATTTTCCATAGTAACAAACCGGAAGCACAGTTTGCATAGTAACTTGAAAACAATTTAGAAACCAAATCCATGAGCAAAGAATGAAAAAGTAAAACATATGTATTTATCTATCCTGTTCTGGATCTTCAGTTCTGTTTTCTAAAGTACATTACTACACTAGATAAGCTTGTCCCTCTAGAGTCTACTTTATTATCGATTGTAAACAAAATATATAACATTAGTTCAGTTAAAATCAATTTACCGTGAACCTCGTGTCAATCGGGATATTGACAGCGTCGCGGGAAACATAAGGACCGAGAAATAAAAAAACTAAAAAAACTTATGCTCATGGTGCATTAATATGTCTATGGCGATTTTCTCAGTATCTCGAGAAATATAAGAATAGACAATCAAAAAAGTTAACGTAATGTATGCTTATTGTGCATCTACTGGGAAATTTCTATAACAATACAGAGAATTCTATAACCTATTATACTCTATAAGTGGAAGCTTTGTTCTATCCATTTACAAAAGGCTCCCAGGTAGCATATATCTTGTACCAGCCAATTGGTAACTTGAATTGAACAAATCAATTCATGGTATAACGGCCACACTCCCTCATATTTTTTAATTTGCATCCTTTTCTTGATTGTGTGTGTTCATACATCTACTCACAAACATATCACATAAAAGACGTAAACTTCAAATAGTTTTACTATTCTTAATTTATAAATGAACAGCAATGTTTATCAACAAAAGCAACGGTCGAAGGGAATGGACTGCCGATACATGCTTGAGGACACAGGATATGTCCACAACACTATCCACTATGCCTTATTGCCCTTTGCAGGGTGTATCAAAAAAGAATTGGACTCTCTTTCAGCATGGAATTAATCCTTATCAAAACCACTGAACCATGACAAATTTGATATCATTATCAAGTACAAGTAATAAAGGTAAAATCCTGAAAAGATGAGAAAATCCATCATCAATTACGGAAAGTGTGACCAACTAGGTAAATCAACATATTTTGTAGTATGTACAATGATAATTCACACAGTTAAATTAGAGTAACCAGTCAGCTGTAGAACGGGGCCCCGTTTCAATTGAGGGCTCTCTAAAACGACGGGTGTACGTAACCAAGGTAACGCACACCCGTCAATTTGCGCAATGATTGCATTTTGGCTTTTACTCCCAATTACCTGCATAAAAAGTAACTATCCATCAATTGTAAAATCTTTAAATTGTGCGTAATGAAACTATTAATAAACTTCAAATTAATAGTCTTGATGCGAATCAAAATAAATTCGACTTCAGGGATTCCAAATCAAGGCGCTTGATTTCATTCTTTGCAGAACGCATCTGCTGTGTAGCCTCACCTAAAGGGGGATTTTGTCTCAAGCTCCTTACGTTTCTCTAGCCTCCATTCAAGATCATCGAATTGAGAGGTTTCGAAGTACCCCATTACCGTATCAATTGCACATCAATTCAAACATCTCCCCTTGCTGAACGCAGACGCGGTTTTTTATTTGATTAGTATACACCGTGAAATGTCGGCTATCGTGTTAGACCGTAAAAAGATATACATGTATTCTTGTTAAGAGATGTAACGATTACTTTTAGATCAGGGAATGCTATACTCGTTTTACATATTCCACTCTAACAATATCAATTGCACAATTCGAACGACCTTGCCGTGGTGACCGAATACATCTTCAGGTGTCATCTTCCTTGGCATGTTGAAGTGTGATTGGTCAATGTGTCGACAATCTTGAGCACGTACAAACACGACAATAGAGTTTAAGCAATTGGCGCTATCTGAAGTAGAATAAAATGTTACTGCTACCAACAAGTATGTCAAGGTAAAATCGGCGAATACTGGCAACAGTTTTGACAAGTGGTGCACGCATTTGCTCAGCCAGGTGAATTGGACCAAACAAACAGATTGATGCCCAATTATGCAGGCGCCATCAGGGAATTGAAATATAAAACTCTTCATCCATTTGTGATCGTGTAGTAGACAGGCACTTTGAGGTACTCGAGGCAATCGTGAGTTTGAAGGGCGTGTTAAACTCAATGGCTAAAGTATGTGACCTGCATATTTTAAGGTTTTTACTACGAGTCTTCCTGTGTCCGTTAATTATTTAACTACAAATGTATGTAGCTTACAATGGAAGGAATGTTTCAAAATTATTAACAGAAACATAGGCGTGCGCACTGCGCAGGATTTTATTTCCGGGAGGGGGGGGGGGGGGGGGGGGGGGGGCTTAAAAAGAAATTTCATTGAGTATGCATGATTGACAAATCAAAGCACCACTTTTCGCGGTAACTGAATTGGATTTGTTTTCAATTTTCGAATCCATTTTGGTGCAATTTGGTGTGTATTTTGACCAATATTTTATTGAAAATCCTTCACTTCATTTCCAATCAATATTAGCTTATCATCAATATCATTCAAAATTGGATTTTTTCCCCTTTAATTTGGCAAAATCAGACAACACGGCTTAAGGGTTTGAAATTCCATAGCAATGTATAATAATATTAGGTAAGCGGCGCGATCGAAGTGGAGTGAGCGGAGCGATTTGCGGCGTGGATAGGGTCTGAGGAGTATACATTTTTAATGGTCACGAAAAAGGTTCCTAGGCGCGAATTGGGTTAAATGTTTCAGTATTGAAGCTTAAAGGGGCGTGTACATCTCAAGTGTTTGTCCTGGACAAAAGTCACATGACTCCCTATGTATCTGAGTCTCCGTGTTTCCAAGTAATAATACCCATGGTGCAATAGATTCGCCGCGAATTTTAATCGATCAAACGTAATGGTGAAATTTATTTACGAACGAAATAGGTGTCTAGAATCGTTTCAAAAAATAGTGTTATGCATTATAATGAAATCAGAATTACAATCTCCTTCAGCATAAAATCAACTTTTGGGCGATAACCCATGTTAAAAATGCACACCAATCGAAATATAAAGCATTTTAGCCTCCGATTTAAGAGATATTTGTATTTTGAACTCTATGTAATGCTTTTCTTCATAACGTTTATGTATAGCCTTCATTAGCTCAATCGTCAAAGCGCCGGCTTTACAATCATGAGGTCAGTGGTTCGAGTCCAGGGGATGGGGTTTTTCTTTTCTGTTTTGTTTTGTTATTACACTGTTTGTTTTTATAAATAGACAGGACTGCTTATCGTTCGCTATATTTATTGAATGTTAAATATGATACTTTTTTTCTTTTGCAATTTCACTGCGAATATAAAATAAATATAATTGTGTTTACTACTCCGTAGGCCTACATTGAATGGCCCTAGCTAGTCTATGAACATGATCTGCAAAGGCCAATTGTTATGTAAATAAGAAGCCAGTCGGCTTATGTCCTTGAATCGATTTTCCTATTTCCTACACTACCGATATTTGTAATTTGCTTCACAATTCAGAAAAGAGAGTTGTATCTTCAAAAGTACATTACGCGGTTCACGGCTTTCACGGCCTGATTTGGGCGACAGTTTTGGCATGGATTTGATACCGTGCTGAACTCATCATGCTCATTGCTGCGAAAGCGTAATTATAAAATGCTGGCGTAACGTTTTAATGGAACTATTTTGAATTCGTGAAAATTATCAGATTTGCCTAAATTGACAATTTTTGCAACCAAGCTTAATTGCTTTAGGATCACGTGAGCATAAAATAAATAAAAATGTTAGACTTGACTTGAGTGTCATATCGACTATAATCTAATTGAACGCAACTATACAGATATAGTGCTCATTATGGTTATTTCGATATAACTAAAATAAAATGATACGAGTTGTTCGGAATTTTATTTAATTTAAACCTTGACTGTAAATAAAACAGATACAAGTCACTGCCCGGGTCGATGACCTTTTCGGACCTTTTATTCACAATTTCATGGTTTCTTAAATGAGAAAACATTATACACATTTTGAACAAATAAAATTATATGCGAGGATAGGCCTATTCGTTTGTGTTAATTTTCCACAAGAACAAATGAATTAGATGTTGTCCATATTATTGGTCTAATACATACATCACCTGATAATTTACAATGTACATGTATATCCCGCTGCATATAGTTTGCAATAGTGAACATTATTTTCATGACGTCAGTTTTCAGCAATGTCAAACATGTCAAAAGTAAAGGTATTTTTCCCCCGAGATTGACTACAGTTCTCTTGTGTCAATTTCAATGGTACAAAGATCAGGAAAAATTGTAGGTTACGCTATTGTTCCTTTTTTGCCAACTACCTGTTCTATTATATAAGCCAGTTTTAACACTTTCCACGTGGCAGGCGTCAGACGACATTCTAAAATGTCTCAAACTGTTGTCAAAATTGTTAAATTTCATAACCATACTTGGAATCAGCATGTGAAATGCATTGAAATAAATACAAACATGCCTCGTATTGGTTCAGTAATCCTTGAGATAGATTGGGAAAGATTTCTGAACATCTGTTTTTATATGGTAAAACCAATAGCCGCGTGGAAAGTGTTACGCAATATTCCGTAATTGTAGCTTTGAATCTCAGCTACAAGTATATTGATATCAGTACCATATGTTCAGTGAAAACCAAATTTCCATTTAGTGTGAATTTCTGTGAAATAAGGTCAAATATAACCGGTCTAAATTTCAGATATCTCTTTCACTTCACAGACTGCAAACAATAGAATTTGATATTAAATTGCATTTTGATTATCCAGATCCAGGTCAAGACAACCATTAAGCTTTACCCTATAAGAAATACTGCAAAAGTAGTTTGTTTTTGAACTGAGATATATCAATTACAGGACTAACTGAAGATGATTCAAGTCTCTTCACGAATTGATTTTCTGTACGGTTGACTATCTGATTGGTTATTCTGAAGGTTGCACACACAGAAACTCATAAAGATTCTAAAGATTTAACATAAGAGGCATCACTATGACATACATTTTACAATGAATGTGACCGATTAGAAATATTCCAGATATGCTAAAAGAGTTCATATTACTTTAGTATGCTATCTGCAAGTACAAAACCTTTAACTCTTGCAATATGATCGTTCCATATTATATTTAGATATAATCCAACAGTAATTCCATTTTCTGTGTTGAAATCGCAGTCTTAGATCTATCGATACAATACGGAGAAAAACAGCAAAAACATGACTGTATACATTTTGAGGGTAATTTTCCGTTTTCGCTGTCCAAAATCTCTCTCTCTCGTCTTGACCACATCATACCACAGGTGAAACAGATATTTTATTTGTACTGTGAAACACTGTGAGACTTAAAGGCATATTATGTGATCTTTTCCAAGTAGCGCCCTCTATCATTGATTTTACTATGAAACCAGATTTTCTTGCAGATTTGCATTTTTGATCATAAATCATAAAGATCTTCTAAGTTACAGATCGATACGATTTCTAATTACTTCAAAATCATGCATGGTTTGAAAATAGATTGTACCGAGCGGTACAATCTTTTTTATTTTAAATTTTACTCTAAATTCACTCTAAAACTATGATTTTGAGGTTATTAGGAATCGTATCACTCTGTACCTTGGAATATATTCATGATTTATGATCAGAAAAGTAAATCTGCAAGAAAATCTGCTTCTAATTTTTCCAGGATTGAGGGCGTCCCCTGGAAAAGATCACAGGTGGGTATGCCGACTAGTTTTATGTTTAAACTCAACATTATAAACATGATAAAGGCGACCGTCGTAGCGGGTGCGCCAGCAAGTGGCTCAATAAGTTGTAAAATAAGTTTTTAACATTAACAATTTCTGAGGCCCCATGAGCTATAAAATGTTTGATTGTATAACTCAAAACAATACACATTGAAATCACTTTCAAACATGGTAAACACGTGCTCATTCTTCAGATTCCATTCATGTGGGTTTTTGCAAAAGAAATTGTCAACACTTCAGTGTTAGGCTAACATTACATAAATGAAACGTATTCCAAAGTGTTCAGAAAACATAAGTCAAATGCGCAAAATTGTCTGTTTCCAATTTGGTGCATTTATTCATACACAGGCTGTCACAAAATGATATACCCATCGATGCCCAAATTTGAAATACCAGGGTTTGAGTAAAAACTAAGAATGTATCGCCATTTTATATGTTCATTCTGTTTTGAGACAAAATCGCAACTTAACAGTGGACTAACCACACACCGTTGCTTCAATTGCTTGACAAATCTACCACTGTTTATTATATGGAAGTGACTATACGACCTATCATCGGGTAGCCAATTGCTTCACCAGACTATACAACCTATGGTACCAGACTGTACAACCTATAGTTAGGGTAAGGGTAATGGTTAGGTAGGGTTATGGTCAGGGTAAGGGTAAGGGTAAGGGTAAAGGTAAGGGTAAGGGTTAGGGTTATAGGGTTAGGGTTAGGGTTAGCCTTATGGTTAGTTAGGGTTAGGGTTGGGTAAGGTAGGGTTAGGCCAAGAAAAATAAATTGTTTGTTTGTCCACGTCCGACCGACCGTGTACCTGTGGTGCCGACCGTATTTTTTTTCTTTCTTTTCGATTATTTTTTTAAAACAACATTTTTAGCAATTTGAACGGCCAAACGGACCGTTTTATTCCTGATTTCGTATGACATATTCAATCTGGTCTTTATAACACCATCCCCCAATGCGCAATCTCGTGTAACATGATGTTTATTGCGTGAACTTGGCACCCGCGGGGACTATTAAAAGGACTTAATGAAAATTGTTCGCACGTGCAAGTGATGTCATTTTTTATACTGTAAGAAAATATGAAGAAATCTAGTTATTTGTTCCCAAAATGTTGCTCAACGGCATGAATATTAATTTCAACATAGTATAAAAAGTTGGGGTAGTTAGTACAGGAAAAATAGGTTTAGTAATACTCTCACGTTTATATTTCTAACAAAACTTCAACACAAAGTTCTTTCGCTTTCTGTAATAATGGCGGCGACCTCAGGCCCGTAACTAGGGGGGGGGGGGGGGGGGGGCGGGGGGGGGGGGGGCGGAATCTGAAAAAGTCCTTTTTTTTGTACCAATGTACCTTTTTTTTGTACCAATGTACCTTTTTTTGTACCAATGTACCTTTTTTTGGTACCAATGTACCTTTTTTGGGTACCAATGTACCTTTTTTTGTTACTAATGTACCTTTTTTTGTGAAAACGCCCCCCACCTACCCCAATTTTCCGAAAAACACCCCATTTCCCATTTTGAAAAGCGTTTTTTCGGGCCGTTTGGGACTAAAACATGTCCTAACTTTTATTGTCAAAGCGATGTGTTTTGTGTTTGGACACAGTATCCATGCCGAATTTAAATTCCCAAATACAATATCCGTATAAAAAAACCCAAGATCTTTTAACACTCCCGACCCTACCTTTTGTTGGCCTTAGGGTTAGGGTAAGAGTTAGAGTTAGGGTTGGGGTTAGGATTAGGGTAAGGGTTGCTGCTGGATCATCGGCTGTATAGCTTTTCACGAAATAGCTGCACGGTCATTTGTATATAGCTTTTGCCTATAGCAGCTTGGATTATATTATATTGAGATCAAATTCAAACATCCTTTTCGAGCCGCGAAATCCGTGAACCGTCCTAGCTGAGTTTTAAATATATTACTCAGAAACTACAAATGGTGGTGTATTTATTTCAATAATAATAATACAGGCACATTGATTTGTATTACATAACGGCTGGCATTTACTTTACAAGTTTAGCTCAATCGATAATAACACACAACGAGTTTCTATTGTATTGGCCTGTTGCATGAGTAGGACAGTGCGGTGGTATACCGCGGTACATGTCACCTTTCATGATGCCATGCACACTAACCAGTCAGTGGAAAATTAAAATGAAATCGTAAATAATTCCACATTCCAAAATAAACTATAATGGAACAATAATGAATGATTATACGAAATGATGAATAATATCGAAAACTAATTAAAAAAAATGTATATAAACGATTAAAATAAAATGTCAAGCCGTGATAGGATTCGAACCCACGACCTCCGGATTACTAGTCCAATGCTCTACCGCTGAGCCAACCATGCGCTATGAGAACTCGATAACAAACAAAAGTAATATGGTTCAACATACCACTCTTCTATAAATTAGATGTTTAAAATGCTTTATATTTCTTAATCTTTGCAGTTTCAAGATAGTTTCTCGCTCAAAAGTTGTTTATTTACTGTTAAAGAATGTAATTCTGATTTAAATGTAACGAATAACACTACTTTTTGAAACAATTCTAGATATATTATATTTCGTTCGTACAGCATTTTGTCGATTTATGTGCACATCTTTTACGACTAAGAATTGCATCATGGGCTTTTTGCCGGGCACGCCAGGACTTGGGAGCGAAGCGAGTCATGTGATTTTTGTCCAGGACAAACACTTGAGATGTACACGCCCCTTTAACATGCTTCTTTTTACGCATGAATTATTACTAAACAGTGACTAATTCGCGCGGAGCGCGCAAACTTTGTCTATTTAAACACTAAAAAGGTCCAGAAACGTTTCTGAAGCCATCTTGTTCAACTTGACTAACAAAATATTAAAGATAATCCGCGCGGAGCGCTTAAACATTAGCTATTGTATAGAAAAAAGGTTTAGAAAAACATTGCTTGACTAATAAAACATTGAAATTAAGTTACGCGTAGCGCGCAAAAATTGGTTATTTTAACAAACATGGTCCTGAAAACGTTAACGAAGCCATCTTGTTATTAGCTTGAACAATAAAACGTTGAAAATAATTCGCACGTAGCGTGAACAAAATTGCCTATTGTATCACTAAAACAGGTCCAGAAAAACGTTCCTAAAGCCAACTTGTTAAGCTTGAATAATAAAACATTGAAATTAAGATGCGCGTAGCGCGCAAAAATTGGTTATTTTAACCCTAAGATGGTCCTGAAAACAACAATAATGGTAATTTTTAATGTCATCTTGAATTCTGAAGTAAATTAATTAAAATAAAAAAATCTTCAACACTACTTTGTGTCCCTTTAATGTATATCTCAGATTGTTGGTACTGATTATCTATTTTAAATTAGCCAACATCAAAGCACTTGGTCAGGGTCTTTGTGTGCTCAGTGTTTTGCACTTGTTCTTACATTATATATCTTTTGTCGAAAAAATATCAAACAAGTTTTATACGCAAAATTCTACGACACCGGGACTCGAAACAGTAACCGTTGGTTCATGAGCTCTGTTCGATAGCCATTAGACCATGAGGAGTTGGCTGACAGCGATTGGAATTTTAATCTACATGTATATGACTTTTACGGAATAAAGCTTTTGACTTTAGGGGAATTGTGCCCATTTGAGGAAGGGATTTACTTAATTCCCATTTAATTAGTATATATAAAAATGGCATAGTTTTTGCTTTCATCATATCATTATAGAAGCCCGTTTATAACAAACAAGAAAAGTCCTTAAAGTGGACAATTTCCCGTATAGGCTTTACCATGGTAAAAAATGATTGGACAAAAAGTGCACCCATTTCCTTTTAAACAATGAACCTGAATTTTTACTTTATATTCACATGAAATACTGCAGATTTTGTCCAATTTATATTCACATGAAATCATGCAGATTCTGTTGCTGTCCGATTCTTAACGACAAACCAGCGAATTTTGTAGATCAATGCCACAATCCCGTTTACACTGCTTTGGCACACTGTGAGTTCAACCCGTGGAAACGGTTATCCACGATGTAACCTAGAGTACATACCATAAATTCTAAGAAGACGCTTGCACTAGGGATAGTCACTGAAAGTCATAGTCAAGTCTACATGGGAATAAGAAAGTGGTGGAAGAAGGATTACACTACCCTCACGGGAAGAAAAATGTACCTTAACGATGGCCAATTCGAGTAAATATTTTTAAAAGGGTAAAGTCATTCGGTGGAATGGAGAGCCCGCCGCAATATTATTGTGAACCTTGGGGTCGAACTGGTGTTCACCAGGGGAAAATACCCTTTGCCCTTTCTTACAAGTAACCCCAGATACGCTACATTTTGTTATACTACCGTGCAATAAATGATTCAACACAAGACAAGTGTTATCATTATTTTGAGAAATTTAGGTGTTATTTTAGGTGTATTTTAGTTGTTATTTCTTTTGATATATTATCATCTTATCCTATTCCAGCTAATTTCCCCTTTTTTTTGTGTTTCGCTTTGATTTCGATCATTTACGTTGCTATAGAGCAACCCTTTTGACCATCTTTATTTTGTTATCCTCCCGTGTGGTTTCTCTCTGTTATGTTTGTTTGTTTTGTCCGTATTTTGTGTATGTATATGGTTGTCTATCTGTCAAGTCTGTCTATATGCATGCACACCAACCAGGTTTAAAACATTACTTTATAATTACATTTATATACTCGTCCTATTATATTGATTTACCCATGTAACGTCTAATTAATGCTTCTATATTTTTGATATAACCTTTACCCATTACCATTTTTCCAAGGGGTTGTTGACATGTGTTAAGCTCTTTGTGAGTTTCTAAACGACGTCCTGCATACTATACTATGTTGCGTAATACTTTTGCTCTGAAATTTGTATTGATATCAGGGATACTATTAATTTTGGGATAGGAAAGTCGTATACTAACGTACGTAGCGAAAACGGTCCTTTTGAATATTTGAATAAATTATGATAATCGTCTGGAATGCGTCGGTGACCGGCGTGTTAGTCAGCATAGAATTGGTGGCGCTGTGCACGCGGTAGATTTACACACAGCTTGCTGTCAAAAAATGATACTGACACTGGAGTTGGTTATCCAACTCCAGCGGTTTTTGGATGAAATAATTTAGTTCCAACGTGTGATGAATTTTATGGGGTCGTATAATCAAAATCCCGGGCAAAATCCATTGTTACATTGAAAATAATGGAAATTCAAAATTAACGACCGTTCGTGTCTACCATCGTCTGCTACAATCCCCTGACAATCACGCCTTATCAGTATAGCGCCATCAATTCTATGCTGACTAACTTCAATTTAAAAGTGGACCCGATCGGCAAGCTCAGTGGCATACCCCTGTTGATATGTTGTGTATGCGAAATCAATAAACTCGTAAACTCGTAAACAAGGAATAATCACACGACCGATGTCACATCGTAGAGGCTATTATTGCATATTTTATATAAAACTCGTGTACATTATCCAGACGCTACTGTACATATGTTCATATTTATTAACAATAATGTGTGTTATTCAAAATTCAAGGTGTTTGTCGTTACCGATATCATACAATTAAAATAAATTCATAAACTAAGCTGCTATACCGTTTTAGCCATTTCATTGGATCGCACGGGCATCGGTGACAGTGATATATATTTTCACCTCACAAATCGCACAAAGTATACGATTTCCCCCCGAAACTGCAAATTACACTTACAATCATAATTGCTGTTATCGGCTTTGCTAGAGGAGTAATTGATTTATTACAATCTCAAGAGCCAAAAGACATGACCTTTGCATTGTTATTTCACATCCTGTGCTCTGGCACTACCCTTTAGCAGGTGTTGTACTTTGTTTTAATTGAACTTAGTTTCATATCGCTTTTAATAATTGTTATCATATTAAAAGAATATTACAGAGCAATATTTCCGACACCTAACTTTTCCTGTTTGAAAAACGAGAATGAGAACAGGTGTTTTCAGAAATTGTTGGAAATATCAATAATTTCATTTTCACTATAAAGAATAAACATACCTATCAAAGAAAGCTGTGGATATCGCTCTCTAGCATTGCTTTCTCATATCAGTGTATTTACTACCACACTGTTTCAACCAATTTCAACAAGGGAGGTTTCAACCATAGGCAGCGGAAGCGAAAGGGCGGTGGGGCAAACGCGGAAGACATGTTCTTCTTAATGTCACGATCCTGTCTCAACCTTCTAAAATTCTCCAAACGCTATCCTATAAAGTACGTGCATTGAATATTCCCCAGCAAAGGTATTAATCCCGGGGGTATGGTGGAAGGTCTTATGGTATAACATACTGAAATGCATTTAATTTTTTTTAAAAACCTCTGTTGCCATGGCAACAACCATTTGTATTTTGGGCCTTTTTTGGCAATTTTTGGCTATTTTCCCCATTTCTAAGAAAAAAATCTGTTAAAATATGCCCATCTTCCAAGCTACTGACTCAAAAGTGTAAAATATATCAAATAAAGGACTTATTTGGTATTATCGTTCTTGTTTTACTGACAGGTAATGCCAACTCTTCAACATTATTTTGTATCCTATTTTCGGCTCTGGCAACAATGGAAGTTTTATGAAATTAAAAATATGCGTTTTTTACCCAAATTTAGCACGCACTAAAATCATTTTAGATTTGTGTTCTTGTTGGTTTTGAATAATTTTTCTTAGAAATTGGAAAAATAGTCCAAAATAGCCCAAAATACAAATGGGTGTTGCCATGGCAACAGAAGGTTTTTAAACTTTTAAAATGCATTTCAGTATGTTATACCATAAGACCTTCCACCATACCAAATATAATGGAAATTCATTTTTTGATCATGCACATGACCTGGTGGTATTTAGGTGATATGTGTCTTAAAGGGACGCTGTTGATGTTTTTAGCAAGGAGTCATAAATCCGAGACATTTCGCGGCCCCCGTCCTGTTAAGAGTGTGCATGTTTCCTGGCTGATCGAGAAACAATATCTTCTCAAATGATAGTGCAATGTATACGTCCCGCTTACGAATGAGTAGTAGCATGATTTACAAATGGTCCATATGTTGCGATCAGGGTCAACAAATTCATAGCATATTATTAGTTGTCTCAAATAATTAATACATTTGAGGTGATTTAAGAGGGCTAACTTTGGTGCATTTATAGCTCTTAGTACTTAGCTGCTGTTCTCTATTTGAATTGTTTACCTGCAAGAATATAGTGTTTTTGAAATGATATTTGATATACATTTAGATATCATTACAATAATAGGAAACGCATCTTTGCTACAACTTGTGCGTTTCAGCAAATTAATATCCACTCGATTCGCTCAAAAGATAATTTTTAAATATTCATACGGTATACGAGAATTAATCTATTACGATTCCAAGTAATTATATTAATTTCATTCGTTAGTCTTCAAAATAATCTTATGATGGATGTTCTTGTCAATAACATTGTCGTGCAGTATCGAATGCTCTTTATAAGATAATCCGTTGATATCTCGACCAGCCAACAACTGTGTGACTTGTCGACTTGATAACTAATACATGTGTAGTCTGCTATATACTGAAAGACATATCTTACACTTTAACGGATTCAAAACTCAGCTGTTCGACTTGTTACGCTTTCCAAAATTCGTTGTCAAATTTCTCCCGTTCTTTGAGACTTACTTTGGTTACCGATCAAATCACACAGTATGTATACTACGGTATTCTGCTATTGAAATGTTCTCAAGGTCTAACACCTATGTACCCGCAAGATCTTATTCAACAATAAAAACCCACTCGCGATCTTCGTTCTGGCTCAAAATATCTTCTCGCATGTGTTTATTCATCTTCCCTTCTTACCATGCTTACGTGGCACCTGCTTCCATTCGTTGGTTCGATAGCGCGATATCTAATATAATAATCTCAATTATATGCCTTATTTTCAAAAGGTATAAATATATTCATGTTAACCCCTAAAGTATAATTATATCATATTATTTCCCCACGGGCTCTCATAATTAGACCTTGTCTACACTGAGTCTAGACATGTGATCATGAAAACCCTGGGAGTGGTTCAGTATAAATATTAGAATCCCATTTGTCCTTAATCCAGTCGTTAATTTGTCATGACTTCACATAAATCAACATGATCTTGAGCGAACAAGAGGCGCATTTTAAGTGCCCGATGCTGAAGGGAGTTTGGATGTATTTAGAGACTAAAATATAATTCGTCCCTGTTTTTGCTTTAGACAAATCCAACAAGCTTATTGATGATCAACAATAATCCAGCCACCAGCATCTGACTGGCAATTTAATGTAGCAGTGAAGCGATAAATATATCGAAAAACGCTACATTCATGAAATCTCCCATATTAAGATGATTTTTCGATTTCAGATGAACAAGCATTTAAGAGAGTGTTTTATGTTACATGCATGGAATAAGTGTGATAATTTAGTAAAGAGTGATGATACGTTTAGTATAGAACACATCCATATACTGTACATATGAACCGGCTTCGGTAGTTTGATATCCCGGTTTGATGTCCGAATAATTATCTCAATAATGTAGGGGAAGGTGGTGTAATGGCGGACACATTTTGTCAGAGAGGTATAACACACATATAATACGTCATATAACAATAAAAATAATGTAAACACAAAGCACTGTGAAGGTTCTACCTTTTATCAAGTTTTTATCAACTCATCATTTTGAAATTCGAAGCTACGACGCAATAAACAAAATGGCGTCGTCCGGCATTACCCCGCGCCTTGGGGCAATGGCGGACGACGCCATTTTGTACCCAAAAATCTTGCATAATGTATTTCTTTATCAAGCATTTTACACGTTAATGTGTCCACAACTATCTTTAAAAGTATTCAATATACGTTATAATTAAAATAAACTAAATCTCTGGCCTACGTTGCATAAGTATATTATAATCGCTTTAAGCCATAGGCACCAAAAAATCAAAGAGTCACTTACCTTATTTTTGTGATTGTTGAGAAAATAAAGCAGATGAGCCCTTCGGTCTGCCGCTGGGCAAGCTTAGTGCAGTAATACGTAACAGCGTACGATAGTTAAATAGTGCCCTCTATCGCCACTTATCAGTTGTAGCAGTGTCCGCGATTACCCCGCGTCCGCCATTACCCCACCTTCCCCTACCTATTTCCTTAAGCTACGAGTGCTTTCATAAAAAGACCCAGTCTAGACATTGATATAATAAAACCCCTAGAATAGTTCAGATTATAACTCAATGTGTCCTTCAATTGTTAATGTGCAATTAATTAAGATAAATGCCCACATTATGGGAAATTTTTCGCACCTCAAATTAATGTGATTTTATATTTTGGATGTATAATTATAAGAGTACAACAGGGTTCGTTTATGAAATGCTATGACATCATATTGTATAGGAAATACATTATTTGGAGTTATGCGTTATCGCTGAAACTCCAATTCTACGATACAGCTATGATTCTGTGACCAGACTCAACGATATAAAATGGTAGCAAATAGGGTTTCTCACACTCTCTCTCTGATCAGATGGTGTGCCCTAAGGCACTGCTGTGGCCTTCACGATAATTCGCCAAACTTTTCTGTCTTATACCTTGGATGAAGCGATCGCTGCACCTCCTCCCGCCAATTATGTCATCTGTCAATGCTATAAATGGACGACCACATCCTCTACATCATTCCATTGTCCCTTGAATAGTTTGCTTTTCGATACTCTTTCTCATGATATGACCAAATTAACTTAGGTTTCTGCTCCTTAAGGTTTCTCGCAGGACTAGTGGGGAATTAATTTTCTCCAGCACCCAGTTGTTTGTTCTCTTGTCTTGACAGGATACTCTAAGGAAATAGTTGTCTTTGAGTATGCATGCTCTTAAAGTCCTGGCATTCAGCTATTTCTCAAAAATTCCAAAACCGATTTCAAACCATGCAGAACAAAAGTATACGTTTTATTTTGGTTGTGGGACCGCGTACCCATATTTGTCAAAAAGAGTTGGACTTGATAGGGATGTTATCAAGCCAGGATAGTGTTGTGCAACTTACACTTAACCATGTTTTAAATTTTTCATGATTTGTCACCTGATTATTTGAAATTCTACTCACCAGAGTGTCGTTTTTGCATAAATGTGACCTGCTCCCACAAAATCGGCGTAAAGTCGTGGTGGCGAAGATGTTGCTTAATTGAGGCAGTATAGCACATTATTGATTTGCCGTTTCAATTGGTGTTGGTATGGACCCGTGGTCTCTTCTTTTATAGGGGAATTCTATAATGGCAGTATGTTTTGTTATTTTAAGAGTATTACCAGCCATGCCTGGCTAACTATTTTATAATCCCGCTCTAAGGCTTGGTCCATACTAACAACAAACGGCAAAAATCAATAACATGCTATCCTAGCTCAATTCAGCAACATCTTCGCGACGACTTTACGTCGATTTTGTGGGAGCAGGTCACAAATATAGTACCAGGGATAGCCCATTCAATTTTGTTGTTCGTTCTTCAAAGTGTCAAGCTAGATATACTTTTTAAAATGCTTCTATTCATCACTGAAATTCATTGCCGAGCGAGCACTAACAAATTTAGTTTGTTCAAAAAATTAGTTAAAATACACTTGGCGAGTTATGATTCAATTGATTCTTGAGCTGGTTTCACTTTTTGCTCGTGCCCCGTTTTTATTTGTTTTGTCCTTGTTTTCGTTTGGCGTTGTGCTTCATTCATGCGTTTCATTTGTATTTCTAGTTTTTTCTGCTTTTCTATGTTTGTTAAGGACCTCAATGGAAATAGACATTTTGTTCATAGCTTTTGGGGTTATTCTTGGTACTTTTGCTCATATTTTATTATGTCTATAATATGCTATTCAAATTGCTTGGTGCAATTTAATAATGTGCATGAATTTAATGCTTGTATTTTAGATGTCTTTATCTCTGTATTGTTGATGATGTGCTTAGAATAAGAATAAACACACCTGTCGTCAACATTGCATGCTGGAACGACAACATAGCGACGTACACGAGTATACATTAATAAATGAAATGTCTATAATAAAACAACAGTATCTCCGTCTATCTTGGGTATTGACTGATCATAACCATATGAATAGAACCATAAAAAACATGATGTCATGACATTGAAAAGATGAGAATCTTCTCGCCGTGAGTAATGTAAAAAACGGACTGTTTTGACAACTCTCGGTCACGTGTTGGCTACCATTATACGCTTGGTAAAACCTTTCGTCGTCCCCGCGATGTAAACAAAACAAACAGTCGACGATAACTAAACTGCTTGCTGTATCGAGGTATTTTTGAGTTTAATAAGTTGTGATCCCAAAACCCGGAAGTAAATTTCACCTGCATATTGAGTGTTTAGGATATTAGTAAAGTTGTACAATTGTAGTGTAAAAACTGTAAACAAACACGTCATTATTTTCAGAAATTCCTGATAGATAGATGGAGTCTAACATTTTCAACTCTAAAAACCTCATGCATAAGCTAAGTGCACTATATAATATTGTAATGTATGAAGTGTAAAGTGGAATTCATTAGAAGCTCGTTGTATGACCTGTAAGCTCTAAGTACTATTTTATAAGCTTACTTAGTGCTTCTACTTATATACTACCTAGTTATAGTATCTACATATCTATACTATTATATGCCATATATTGTGTGTAAAAGAACTCTGATTTAATTTGTACACACCATGCCAGAAAATGAAGGTTTCAAATATGTTTGCAATGTTCCTCTTTCCCCTAAAATAAAGCTAAAAGGCAACCTCAAGTTCAATTTGATGATCTTTAATCAATTGTGGACATCTTATGAGACACTTACAGGTCTTAAGGCTGAGAAAGACAGCTTTCGAGTTGCTACGTTCATAACCTTCATAGGCGTGGAAGCGCTCGAGGTCCATGGCGTACCCTTTGCCAATGAAGAGGAACAAAAGAGCATCAAAACGATCCTTGAAATCTGGGAAGATTATTGTGTTGGTAGAACCAATCTTTGAACGATCAGTTCATCCAATGTAACCAGGGACCTCATGAATCTTTTGACATTTTTGCTGTAAGACTAATGCAATTAGCATCTACCTGTGATGTTGGTGCTATGTCTGATGAGCTCGCTAGAGACCGAATTGTTGGTGTTCATGATGACCATATTAGAAAGGCGTTGCTACGAGAAGCAAAACTAACCCTTGCATCGGTTATCACTATGGTACACAGTGCAGAAACTACATCCGCACATGGCCAAAAGATGGCTCATTCGTCATCGTAAAAAAAACAAGGAAGTCAACTTTGTCAGAAGACATAACAACAAGTCCTATGTCCAAAAAAAGTACGACAAAACAAAATCCACAAGAAAATCTACTAATGAGTGCAAGTTGTATGAAATATGTCGTAGATTTGTATTGTATTCTAATCTTGTGTTTTTTTGAAAAAGGGAAAGATGTTGATGATGTGTTTAGAATTAGAATAGAAATACTTATCGTTCACAATGCATGCTGGGACAATAACATGGTGACGTACACGGGTAGACATTACTAAATAAAAGGTCTATAATAAAACAACATTATCTCCGTCTATCCTGGGTATTGACTGGTCCTAACCCTATGAATAGAACCATAACAAACATGTTTGATGTTTGAGTACCCAATAAAATATAATAAAATAAAATAACATTTAGGAATCCTAGCTTGAGAGATCTGCGGACAAGCCCCTGCGCTTCCATTTGCTGAACATATTCTGGGTGGTTGTGCTCGCTATTGCCAGTCGGCGTTTGATTTCAGTGGTACTGTCACTTTTGGTGTTGATGAGTGATCCAAGATATTCATGGGTTTGGGTGTGATTTATTGCACGCCCCCCCCCCCCCCCCCACACCACCCCCACACCCTCCCAACCCACACACGGCACAGACGCACCCCAGCACACACTAAGAAATAATATCCCAATGAAAAATAACTTGTCTTGTGTTCGTTGTGTCCTGTCACTTAAGCCATCAATTTAAAACTATCCATTCACTTTTTAAGAAAGAGGTGTCAAATTACTGGAATAAGAATTGCACACATTTGTATTGGTTCCGATTATTGATTTTGAAATAGCCAATATATAAGCACCTGCCTGGCAGGAACATTTCATGCTAGGTGTACTATTCCACAATTAACAGGTTTTTTTATCAGAAAGCAAAACATCCGACCAAAATCTTAGTCTTTATAAGTTATATTTCAATCTGTTTCGATTGATTAATCACATGTCTGTACGGGACTGTTATGTCGGAGACACTTAATCATCAGGAGGAAACCTTGTCCGTGAGATGAGCACTATGCAGGTGGTATATTGTATTTCATTTGACCTTTGTTTTAAGTTAAAGACATATTAAAGTGATGTTTGACTTATCAGGAAAGACTTTCCTGTACTTATTAATCTATCTTGACCATATTTTCCGTACAAAAACATCACATAGCTTAACCATGTTTGCTAAATCATAAAGGAAATCTGCTTTCAATGAAAGGAATTTGTCAACATATTTTTTTCTCATCATAAATGATTCCCTACTATATTGTATTCTCTTGTGAGTTGAAATAAATAATAACAACAATAATGTCGATTTAAAACACACACTTATCCATACCGCAGGACTGATTTTTAAAAAAAAATCCGACTCGCGAGTCGTTGAAAATAAACCTATCCAAATCATGATTTTGAAGTAATTAGGAATCGTATCGCTTTGTAAATGAGAAGATATTTACGATTTATGATCAGGAATGTAAATCCGCAAGAAAATCAGCTTTAAAAAAATCAAGGATAGAGCGCGTTCCATGGAACAGATCGCATAATATGTCTTTAAGTACAATGTATCACAGTTAATTTTGTACATAATACATAAATGCGGCACATCATAAACCTTGTTCTTCCTGTCTCAAACGTGCAAACAGGTGCATTTGTAGTTTTATTGCTATTAATATCAATAATTCAATAATTGCAATTTGACCATGAGTATGATAAATCATTATGTAGTAATTTTAGTACCGATCAGGTTGTTTAGCAATTACACTTTTACAAGTTCAGTATAATGGATTGGGTTGGCTCAAACAACGAACTTTCGTTATTTATATATTAATCAATTTACCTATTCTGCCTTTGAAAAAGATTCTGCTAGGATCGAGAGCTCACACCCTTACAATTTGATATTTTACCAACCGGCTAGTGTTTTGAATAAGCAGTTTCAAATAGCTCTTTTCTAACCTTTATTTACTAATGGAAGAAAGGATTTAGGAGCCCTTGATAATATTTTAAACGTAAATAGCAACATTGCATGAACTTTTTGTTTCGACTGCTTGATCATTTCCATCTTTAGGTGGCATATTATATTGATGAGACTTGTGCTTTTATCAAAGGCTTGGGAAAGAGGCAATATATATACTGATATTTATATTTTCCATGGACTTCTTATCTTTGTAGTATATTACCCAATGGCTCGGCGGATCACCCATACACACAATTTATAAGGTAATGGGTGTAGATTCACATGTTTGTCTACATCCCTTTCTTTGTGTACTGATTCATGATATGTTTTCATGAAAGCATCCCTTAAAGAAATATCATTCCTAACATCTTCCAATATATCCACAAAAACAAGTTATACCTTAATAAATGTGACGCGATTAAGATATGGAACAATGAAGCAATGTTCCAAACGTGTTGATTGAATAAATCTTGTTGGAGATGCATCCAAGTTGTATAATGAAAGGTTTCATTAATAGACAAATTGTCACGTTTGCCATGGTTGTTAGCCAAAACTTTCATTGGGTGTGGGTAGGATACGGTCGCACGAAATTGCCCGTGGATGATAGAACCGTCTAACGGGTACGCAGTGGTGTTGAAGAATTATTTGTTTTAGATTTTGTTTTAGATTTAGATGAACATTATAAATGGTCGTTTTTTGCTGTTACCACTCACGAAATCACGAAAAAGCAGCCTTAAAATTCCCAGCATATTTTTTATTGTGACTGTTTATAGATGGGGAGCACATTATGGTTTGAAACACATGTGACCTTCTACACTTAATCAAGGTAAAAGGTCTATTAACCACCACGTTGGCAAGAATGTTCACTTAGGATGTAATCCTACCGACTTCAAAGAACATTTTGGTATATAACTCCCTGTATCAGCCTAAACCGGGACTGAAAAGCCCCTAAAATGGACCCATGCTCCCCAACTATTAGTGTGAAATTCTTGTATCAGCCTTAGAACCGAATATATTAATCGGAAGAGGACTGATTTTTCTGAATTCTTACACGTGTAATTGTACACATGTAATACAATTGTAAAAATGTACAAACCCCAGTTTGTATCAAAAGTGAGGGCGAAGCCTCCATGACATTTGCATGTACCGCAAATTGCGATATGTGTAGAAAGCTTTAGATCACCTTCGTAGTAGAAATTTGTTAGATTATTACAACCTTTACTCACTGCAAAACCTCCAAGAATAACTCAATCTCGATTAAAGTGTACCTCGTCACTTAGTGCCGCCATGTCATCAGTTGCCAGCTACTCTTATTGAATCGTGGTCATGAAAGGATCACATTATCAACAAACAAAGATGTTGGCAGACAAGACAGCATGCGTTCAATAAAAAGGCTGGCGTATGTCGATCATTGGGACACTATTCATGATTAAAGGGTAAACTTTAGCATTTAGCCTTTTTCTTGCTTAAGAGAAGAAATAGGTGAAACACAAAAGGGCAGGGTAAATTCTTAATAGACGTATTAATCGAATGGCCAAACAGAGTATTCATGGAGATAACCTAGGGACCTTTTGTGGGAAGCTTTTTATGATTGTCTTTTTCATGAACTTTTGAATAAGTGTGAAGTATTTTTGTTCACAAGTTCATATAAATGGCAAACTACTAGGGTCATTCAATACTGTTTACTTTCTCTCTCATAACTTCGCTAATAATACAGGTCGAATAAAAAGAATTGTGCACGGATTGAAACGACCAGTTGACTTTGGTGTGAACTTTGAACCATGGAATTGTTGTTGTTTGTATAAACCATAGTTAATCTAGTTTATCTTCTCCAAAAATGAAAGTAATCGACTGAAATATAAGCAAACCGTGACAAGTTTTGTAAATTGATCGCGCCATTTCAATGAGATTTACACAGTTAAGACATGGATATTACTGTAGCATGATGAAATGGAGTCAGAGATTACAAGCAAGGCATTGTTGTGCCTGCAATTTATTACAGGTTCCTGGCATATTAAATGAGCCAAAGTTGGTTATACTTCACATACTAAAATATTGCACACATACAATGTTCTGAAGACACTTTGTTTCTTGATAATTGCGATTTAGAGACATTTACATTGTGAAGGAAAATATTTGCCAGATTCACACACTATACTGAGTTCAGTGTTTCTTCTGCTAACGTTTTTTTGTAAGACATGAAATAAAATATAACTTCCTTGCAATTTAAAGTAGAAATTGGTTATTGCTCTTTGTTGATATGAAGTTTCTTAACGAAGCCTTCTTTCGATACAGCTTCCATTTTTCTGAAGACATGTATGTGCCCTGTCCAACAAATTGCGAACAGCTCGCATAACCATTCGACTGTTACGGCGTAGGGATGTGACTTCGGCACTGACACGTTCCTCCACTTCTTGAAGGTTGAATTGTGATGCTTGTATTCAGATTTGCGTTGTCATTTAATACCTGATATCAGTGAAGATTACTTGCGTATCTAGAATTAAAAGAATTTTTGTCAGGAACATTTTTACAATTGGTGTGATGATAATGATCATTTAAACAAAGCCACTTTGACTATGTGTAAATTCCAGTGGAATGGCAAAAAACGCGGTAAGCTTACAAAACTTTCCACAGTTTACCTATTTTTAAGTCGATTACTTTCATTTTTATGGGAAGATAAACTAGATTATCTACGCGTTATACAAACTTCAAACATTTTATGGTTCAATGCATCAAGGTCAAATGGCCGTTTCAATCCGTTCACATTTTTTTTTATTCACCCTGTACATAAAAGTTGCCATGATTGTTGGTCTGAATCTTAGCTACACATATTAAGTAAATGACGAGTGATACCCGTTTTCCCTGTGTTTTGATGCGGCTAAAATCAAAGAAAAATGTTGTGTACACTTTGTAAATCCTGTTTAATATTTACCATGACTCTTCGTCTTTCCATTCAAGTTGTTTTCAGTCAATCAATTATACACTCTTTACAGCCTCTATAATAGAATAATTCTCATTGATACTTATATTACACTAATGACATACCACTCCGTGCTCCTTTTGTTGGTGTTTTCAAATCCCTATATTGTTTCGCTTCCCATCCTTTGTTTTATTTGTCCTTTTCTGCCGACAATATGCATTTTGACGTAGCAATTCTGCTTTATATCAATCAAAATTATTATAACAATGTCATGCCACAGTATATTAAACCTTACACTTTATAGTCACTTTATAAGTATTATTTATAAACATCCTTGAGAATAGTCAATTAGGTAGTCAATCATAGAAAATCATCTCTTGTCGACACGTGATTCACGTATAATGAAGATCTATCAGTTTTTATGAAAAGCAAAATGAATTTTGCGGTGTCCTTCAGGAGAGCGTTGAACCTACTGTTCCGATCTGGTCAATTTGTATTTTTAAAGTATGTTAGAAATATAATCTGACGATATAAACGGTAATACTTGACCGATATTACGGTTTTAGGTGTGTCTTTTGTCTTAGAATTGGCCAAAATGATCAACACCTAGAACACATTTGGCTTGTTTTCGTCTGTTTACGTCACACTAAATGGGCATTTGGTTTTCACCAAAATGCCACAACCAGTATATCTGACCAAAATAGTGTACATTTGTAGCTGAGCTTGGTAAAGACAACTGTGAAAAATGCCATAAGCCTAGTTGACATATTGGCAAAGTTATGAGGTTGGAGGTGGAAGTTATTGAATAACCCTCGAATATCATCACTTCTAATGTAAACTAATAATTACCTTCCTTTGTGTATTGATTAAGATTGTGCAGCATGAACTTATATTATGAGAGGATTACCCAGTGTCGATTAGCATTTGTCACTAACTGAAAATGTCGCACTATGTGATGGTTCCTAATGGGTTGAATTATTGATGGTAAACACCGTATTATGACAGATATCATGCAATTGAGCCACTTAGCGTGTCCTGCCAAGGCAACACATAACTGACAGATTTGAGTAATGTCACTACAGTGATTGATGTTCTTTTGTTATGATAATATTTGCAAAGAAGAAGGCATCCATTATCCTCGAAAAAAACTCTCCTAGGTAATCACTGCACAGTATAGATTGCATTTAAATATGTTTACGGCTTGAAAAAGATGCTTTCTAACCTGAAAAGTATGAATGTACGTTACGACCAAAATTATATCCTAGATACGGTAGTTTTTGAATTTTTTTCATTTCTCTATAGCATGAACATTGAATTATTTTTACTATTGTATCAAATGTTTACACTTATATAATAATTTTGAGAGAAAATACATTATATTGCTTATTTTACAAAGCAAGCAGTGATGGAAATATCATGTCGTAACACAACCGAAGCTCCTCAACCCAGTTAAAGGTTGTTGTTAACTCATTATACTCAACATTTTACAAACATTATCCATTAGCGCAATTAATTGCCGTGTTAAAAATATTTGACGGACTTTTCAATCGACACATGACTACCATGGTATATGATAGATATGTAGTCGCATAGTAGCGCTGTAGTAGCATGCATGTTTATATTCGATCAATATACAAAAGTGTTTTGTTTTAGCCTTGTAATAAATATAGACTTGTATATCAGTGAAATGTTCGTTAGTTTTTGTTAGAAACGCAACTATGAGCAGAACGAATATGACGAAAGTGTCAATAAAATCACAGATGATGATATCAAAAATAAATTTAATTTAATTTGAGAAAGATTAGTCAATAAGCTTTTGTATATCTTATTTGTTATCCTTTGTGTTATAATAATGCTTTTATTCTTTTTTTAGAATATGTCAAAAGTGTCGATAAAATCACAGATGATGATATCAAAAATTAATTTTAATTTGAGAAAGATCAGTCAATAAGCTTTTTGTATATTTTATTTTTATCCATTGTGTTATAATGCCTTTTATTTCTTAAACCAGCCAGCCATGACAGGTACTATTTCGTACCGTGGATTGGCTCTAAGAAAAGGGATTTATTAAAATAAACAATAAGAACAAACATTTTAGACATCTTTATTTTTAAATTCCCTTATACATCTGGTTCAACCAAAGAATGATATTGTAATTGAAGAGATATAAGCGTACACTTTCCAACTCCGGCATAACCGCGCATTCACTCAAAGCGTCTTTTTATTTGAAAGTGACCTGTTCTGGAATTCTACACATATAAACATTTGTGCATTTTATTTGCTCGTTTGTCTTGAAGAAAAAAACACAGTAAAGATTTTCTATTATTTAGAGAATATAATATATATAGTTCTTAGCTGTTTTGCTATAATTATACGATGGGCTTTTAATGTAGGCTGTACCATATTTGGAGTCATGTTTGGTCGCCGCTGGCGACCATACACGACGACACAAATATGGTACAGCCTATACATTATAAGACCATCGTATATAACAAAACAGCTAAGAACTATATTTAATTCTCATTCTTATTTAGTTTATTGGTTATTTTGATCTTTTATCATAAAATACCACAGTTGGTTAGATTTATTTTAATCAAACAACAACACATTTCCTTTCTTTATAAAATCGGTTAGCCCAGTGAGCTGTTTACTAACTTCCTGCTTCAAATTAATCGCGTTCTTTAGCAAACGCGCACATGGCAATGCTGCGTTATACGCACAACGCCTACGCCGGCGACTTTGTGTAGGGCACGCTAACGCGATGATCATACGCACTGAAGGTATTATTATTCGAATGAATTAAGTCTCGCCCCAAACTATACACCATTGTCTTATAATATATAGCGCGTATCGGCTGAAATTCAGCCAAACCAATCAAATTGCCTGCTGACATCCAAAACCACACCCACTATATAAGAATTGTTAATAATGTGTGAATGTAATCCAACATAGAAGCCGATTCTACCCGTGATATATGTTCAAAATACGGAACAGGTTAGACTACCGTTATCATTCATCGCGTATCCACGATGGATTGTCAGTTGAAACATAAACAAGTCTAAATATTAGCCGGGTGAATTGATAGAAAAATATATCTCCATTGGTAGAGAATGTTTTCATGAATACGGTTGTATACGGTTCTTTATACAGTTTATAAAAGTCTCATTATACAGTCCGGGAAAATGACCAGATCTTGCAATCACGCTTGTAAATCCTAACAAGTTTAAACTGCTTTTCAGCTATTGCTTATTTTTTGAATAAAAAACCCTCAATGTAATGGATAATTATTTGATCAATTCTCAATCATACCGGCATACAATCAAAATAAATCGCTTTATTTTAATTATTTACACGAATCTGAGCTTCCGAGTATATTCGTGAAATCGACTGACTTTGAAATTTTTATTGGGTCAATCGTTGGTGAGAAAACACGGGGACAAATTCTTGCCGTTTCAGCCTTTTCGAATTGATAGCGCTTCTATTGACCCGTGCACATTGTGTTGTAAATCTTCTTGGACAATTCCTAGGCGACTGCCATAGTACACCTACCCCCACCCCCGCACACGACCTTACACACTTTAATTCATTCTAATCATAATCGCTATCTTTTGTGAACATGTGGGTACATGTTTCGGTGATTGTCGATTATAATCATTCGATGGGCCATCATAAGGGGATCGACCGAGGAATAAAGCGTTAGTAACGGAAGCGTAATTTTCCATGGCAACAAACCAGAAACATGTTTACATAGAGACTTACAAATAATTTAGAAAAATCCATGAGCCAAGAATGAATTGAACCATGTGTACATGTACTTAGCCATTCTGTTCTGACTTTTCTGTTCTGCTTCCAAAAGTACATTAATACACAGGCTGCCACCTGATAAGCTCGTCCCTCTGGAGTCGTCTGCTTTAACGATTGTTAACAAATATATAACATTAGTTCAGCTAAAGTAAATTGACCGTGAACCTCATGTCTACTCTATGGCGATGTTCTCAACGTCTCGAGAAACATAAGAACAGACAATCAAACTTATGCTCATTGTGCGTTTTACTGGAAAATATCTTCAAAGGGAATTCTAAAACCTGTGGTACTCTTCTATAAATTGAAGTTTTGTTTCATCCATTTACAAAAGGTTCCCGGGTTGTTATTGATCTTGTACCAATTAAATAAATCATTTCAAAACACACAATAGTACACTGTCGCGAAGTTGGTTAATCTTCAGCTATTTTCACAAAATGTGTTAACAATTTCGAAAATTTAAAAACGAAAAGAAATACTGGCCGGTTGGGCCCATAGAACAGAGTTTTTTTTGTCGTGGCGTTAAGGTGTTTGTTTCACTTTAGCTAGGAATTTCATACCAGGTCATTTGATTTACAGTGTGAAGCTGATGTTGCCTTTAGAATGCATCTCAATTGGGTGCCGCTCGGGGACTCTACTTTACTTTATATATATATTAACAAATCAAGCCACACCGCACGTTTAATAATTCAACGATGTTCCATTTTATATGGGCAAAGTAACTTAAACAGTGGAAGAATTCTCTTGAGATTAGATGTAGGCTTGCAGCAGGGGGAGAAGTAGAAACTAATATAATTATATGGATTTAAAAAAAAATCATATTGACCAATATGTTTCAAGATACGATGGATCCCTTCGGATTAACGCAAATCTACATTTTAAAGCTGCATTAATTTGGTAAATAAGTTCTCAAGTCTGTTAATGGTGCGAAATGAACCTATTTATAACCTTCAAATTAATTATCTTGGATCAAATCAAAATATATTCGACGTCAAGCAGTTGATTCCATTTTTTTCATAACGCATCGTCTGTACAGCCTATATTGTAATCATTGGATTAAGATGTTTCAAGGAATCCCTCCACCATATCAATTGCACATCAATTCAAAGACCTCATCTTGTCGAACGCAGACGCATTTTTATATTAGATGAGTAAACTTGTGTGATGTCGTCTACCTAGGAAGACCGTAAGATATATTCTCGTTCAGAGATGTAACGATTATCTTTTGACCAGGGATGGTTATACTCGATTGAAATATTCCTCTCTAACATCAATTGCACATCAATTCAAACGACTTTGGTATATTAAATCCATTATATACCGTCCGATGTCGTCTTCCTTAGCATGTCTAGGGTTAAGTATTCAAATGTAAATCGAGAAATCCTGAACACGTTCGTGCAATTACGACATTAGCGCTTTAGCAATCGACGCTTTTTGAATCAGAATTTAATCAGAAGACCGTGATAATATTCCTGCTACCACCACCAAGCAACCCAAGGCGAACTCGATAAAATACTGGCAAGATGTTGAAAAGTGGTGCACGCTTCCACTCATTCAGGTGCAATGGACCAAACAAACAGACTGATGACCAATTATGCAGGTGCCATCAGAGAATTGAAATATAACACTCTTGATCCATTTGTGATCGTGTAGTAGACATGCCCTTAAAGGTACTCGAGGCAATCGTGAGTTTGAAGGGCGTGTTAAACTCAATGGTTAAAGTGTGTCCCCAGAATATTTAAAAGTTTTTACTAGGAAAGAGTTTTCTTTTGTCCGTTAGTTATTTAAGTCAATGAGTCGATTAGCTAACAGGTGTAGAATATAATGTATGCAAGGGGGTCGCAACCTTTAGTTCATGTGAAGTATTCTGCGCTGTATAAAATGTGTCATAAATATTTGTGAACAAAAGGTGTTTGCCAGGGGTTCGACATTAATATAATGTCCTACGTTAACTCGTATACTTACATCCTAATTACTATGTGTTGGCAAGTCTTTTTTAATGATTGCCATCGAAGGTAAAGGTCGAATGTACGGAATGTCATCTTGGAAGATTGCTGACAGTCGGCATAATGGGTAAAGGCATTACAGATGATAACTTACCGCATTAATACCACAATGAAAAGTCATTTCGTTTTATATCTCATACTGTGATGACGTCATCCGCAATTTAGTATATCAGACCTGCATTTTGGAAGTCATAATATTGAAAGCTGTCGTAAATTTGTTTGCAGATTACCAGTCATATTTTTCTTGTGTTATTGTAGAACATTTATTTGTACAGAAGTCAAACGGGATATCATTCATTGTTATACAGGGTGAGTCAAAAAAAAGTTTACTCAACTTCAGCGATTTTATTTAGATAAAAGTGTTCAATTGTTTTCAAAACAATTTACTACGGTATAAAGACAAATCAATTAGCTTTAATATGAATTTTATCTGGTTTAGATTGGTTAAGGGAAACTTATTTTACGCTGTTTTGAATAAAAGTGACCAATTTAACGTCCGAACACGCTTCCAGATCTTGACCATTATATTTCATAAGATACGACCAATAAAAAATTACAATACCGACAGCGAAAGGATCAATTCCTTTGTTTTATGAAATGATTAAAGTGTGGTAAAACTGTCATAAATAGGCCTTAAAGCTGTCTATTGTCCCTCAGTGCAACCATCCTAAGCACACTCTCAAAGATCAGGAGAAAGACCAAACAAGATGCTGGATTATCAAGTGGGTTCCTATTCATATTATTGTTTTCAGGAATACATTTTACATGTAGAGAGAGAAAGAGAGGGATAGACTATTACTTACTAGTCTTACTGTTGATATTGACAATTTTTGATTGGTTCAAGGATAATGTTTACTTAATCGGACACATTTACGAAAAATAAGTGCAATATTATGTTTATTGATTTTATCAAAATACTATATCGTTTATTATTCACATTATCAGATAGTCACTGGTGACAATTTTTATTAAATATCCTCATCTAATTTTATCATGTTTATGAATATCCCTTGCGGACTATTTAATCCTTGCAATTATTATTTATTAACTGACAGTGGTGATACGATTTAATCCATATTTCATGTTTTAATCTATTAGGAGACAATTTTGAACAAGTCTATTGTCTACTTAATTCTTTTAATAAACAAGATGTGTAATGCTTTACATCATAATCCTAGTAAACATTATTAAGCTCGTTAAGCTTGAAATAAAAACCGTGTTTTTGGTGAAAAAACAGCTCCGGTACAGAAATAGTCATATTTACTTAACGGTATCATCAAATAGCGTGATTTTTTTTCCAGATGATAGCAAAGAAATGGCGCAATCATTTAAAGTTTCGTTTGCCTTGATTTTGTGGTCAGAAATATTTTTTTGGATTTTTTCAATTAGGGTAAACTTTTTTTTGACTCGCCCTGTACTTACACGTATTTTACATCTCTGCGAACTACCGTGAAATGTATGAATATGAAGAAAATTAAAGTATGTCCAGTCTTACTACGATACTCTCTAGGATTGACCATGATGTGCATATTAGGGATTGTTTAACCCCAAGAAGTGATTAATGATTTATGTTATGCATAAAATTAATCCGACCCATTCATACTTTCGTTGTTGGGCATCGCGCTAAGTCGACCGATATCGTTGCGCGTGTTGAAACAATGTAGACTTTTATTCGCCGCCGTCGATAGACGCACAAGAACGTGAGTACGAACGGGTAATTTTCCTTTCAATAATTGTGATGCGATCTGTGAAAACCCGTCGGATATCGCAAAATGTGAACTAGGGATTATGGGTAAAATTTAAAATAAATAAATAAATAAAATAAAATAAATATATTGAGATTTTGTTAATGAAAATTAAATTCCAATACGTTGTGTCATCATCTTTCATGAAATTTCACCTTCAAAAACTTACTTAAGTCATTTTTATTATTAAAATGTTATTCTATTGAATTATGTATCCTTTTTGGCCTGTTTTCAAGATTTCTTGTTTTGTAGCTTTTTATGACATCATTCACTCATAACTTCATTTGTAGTGATCGTAGAAAAATGATCGAAACAGTTCTGTAATCAGCACAGTTTTAGCTTTATTATGATATAAATATCTCTAATATAAAACATGCCACCATGTGGCGGGTTTTCACAGATCGCATGTCAACACAAGCACGTTTTATGAACTTATCATACATTAGCCCAAACCGAGCCAGTGCTCGTGACCATATGAACATAAGATGTGAAAACTGTTAACAGTCATTCTATTCAAGATATTCGCACTGTTTATAATTATCATATGGTGCTGTCATTAACTGTTATCATGGTTATAAGCAACGTTGGACCGTTGAAGCCAAATTCATTTGGTGTCAGCAAAGGATTTTAAGGGATATCAATGATTAGCTGTTATTATTTACACGCATACAAATATTGCGTAGCACAGGCCATGATATCCCATAGGAATTCTCTACAACCTTTTGTGCGTTGAGTCTGATCACTTAAGCCATCATAACTTTAAAAGGTATTACGGGGAGGAATTTGCGCACAGAATGCATACCTTAGGTACCGATCTTTGGTACCGATTATTGATTTTGAAATAGCTAACATAAGCACCTGGTAAGGAACCGTTTATCTTAGGTGTACTATTCCGCAATTATTCTTGCATTTAAGAATTGAAACCTTGAGATGAGCACTAGGCAGGTGTTTCATTGTACTTCAATTGACCTTTGTTTCTAATTAAGTACAAAGTATCAGAGTTAATTTTGTACGTAATACATAAATGCGGCACATCATACACCTTGTTCTTCCTGTTACAAACGGGCAAACAGGTGCATTTCTAGTATTACTGCTATATCAATAATTCAATAATTACAATTTGACCATGAATATGATAAATCATTATATAGTAATATCTGTCCCAACCAGGTTGTTAAACATTATACGGAAAAAGTGTACTTTAGCTCCCAGATACACTAGACTGTACTAGTATCGACCAATACTAGAACACCCAGTATCGTTCGATACTGGTACATTATTTTGTTCCAGTATCGCTCGATACTGGCACGTTTAAAATGTTTCAGTATTGCCCGATACTGGAAGAAAATAATGTACCAGTATCGATCGATACTGGTACATTATTTTGTTCCAATATCGGGCAATACTGGTAGAATGTGTACCAGTATCGCCCGATACTGGTACATGAAAAATGTTCTAGTATCGCCCAATACTGGAACATGACAAATGTACCAGTATCGCCCAATACTAGAACATTAAAAATGTGCCAGTATCGCCCAATAATGGAACATGAAAAATGTGCCAATATCACCTAATACAATATCGGTGAAATTGGCTTGTATGATTATTTTCTCTTTCTGGAAAATAGGGTGGCTCTGAAAAGAGCCGTTTTGTGGGCGGCTCGCCAAATAGGGCTGGTGGGGCTCAGCCCCGCCATAATTCTTACCCCAAGCGATATTTTATATCAGTTACCATTCCATTAATAAAATGTGTTTACAAACATATTTATTCTAAAAGTACAAGGATATTTATTAATTTCCATTTAAATGTCTCAAAATTCAAGCACGATTGCAACGCCAATTCCTAGCGTGATTTTAAAACTCTAACACTTATACTATTTCGAGCGATACTGGAACTGGAGCGATACTGGAACTGGAGCGATACTGGAACATTTAATTTGTTCCAGTATCGATCGATACGGGAATGAAACCGTTCCAGTATCGGGCGATACTGGAATGAAACCGTTCCAGTATCGAGCGATACTGGAACACAATTTGATGTCCCAGTATCGACCGATACTGGAACATGTGAATTGTTCCAGTATCGAGCGATACTGGCAAAATGCATGTACTAGTATCGACCGATACTGGTATACCAGTATCTGGGACCTAAAGTACACCTTTTCCCTATTTATCAATAGCTGTGGATATTATTTTATGTGATAGGTGCAATGACCTTGGATGAAGATAGGGACATTTCTAACGTATTTTTAAAAAGTTGAATAGTTTACGTAAATAGGAAATCTTATTGATGAAAGAGGTGCTTTTATCAACAGCTTGGAAAATGAGATAGTAGTGAATATGTTTAATTTTAATTTTATATTGATATCTTATATTTGTAGTTGATTACCCATGAAATTAATGTATACTATAATGGATGTAGAATCGATAAAATATTCAACATAAAGTACAGCATTCTCATCTTTTTTGTCACTGAGAGTGTAAAGGATATGAACATTGTATCGTGAATTGTTTTTAGTTTATTTCAATCAGTGAAAACGAACAGAATAACCTGATTTATATTCGGAACATGGTATGCTTTTATGAAAGGAATGACAAATGCTTATTTTGTATGCTATGTTATGTTATGTGCGGACGAATCCGTTCAGAATACTCCCTGAATCAGTGCCCAGAATACAATAACACATAGGCGCGATGAAATGTGTTTCTTCTACATCCTCTCGCTTTGTTTTTTTATGAAATGACTCCTTTAACAAGCATATCATGAGGTTTTTTCGTTTGTATAAATTATAAATTGGCTAATTGTATACCGATATATAATTGTGTTTGATAAAGACAATTATGTCACTGGAAAATAATTTTATTAGGAAGATCTACCGTAAAATCTACTGCAGTGCAGTATCTTCTTTTGTATTATCATAGCTACCATGTTTCATTTTTATTCTAGTATTAATTTTACGTCAACATATTGTCTATATGACAATTTAAAACCTTTGTTTAATCAAGAAAAACAAGTTATCAGTTTAATAAATGTGACGCGATTAAGATATTGAACGGCTAACCAATATGCCAAACGTGTGAATTGAATGAATCCCGCTTGGGATGCATCACGTCCATGTTGTATAATTAAAGGGTTAATAGACAAATTGTCCTGTATGTCGTGGTTGTTCTGTGTACGGAGAAGTTAGGTTTCCAGGATTGTTAGCTTCCGTGCACCCGCAAATCAACACTTAGATTGACGATGCCCATCATAATTAGTACCGCTAGCCAAAACATTCATTGGGTATGGCTAGGATAAGGTCGCACAAAAGTGGCTGTCGATGATAGAACCGTTTAAATGAGGAGCATTGCATTGTACGTTGAAAGCTTTATATCACCTTTCTAGAAATCACTTTAATGCCCTCATGTCTTTATTTCATCAGTTGCTAGCTACTCACTTATTTGAACCATGCAAGGATTACATTATTAACAAACAAAGATGTTGGCAGACAAGACCCATGCGTTCAATAAAAGGGCTGTGGTCTATCATTTGTATACATGATTATTAGGACACGATCCATTATTGAAAGGTTAACTTATTATAAATCGTCATTTTTATTATAAATCGGCCCTTTTTCTAGGTATGTAGAGCACAATAGCACAGATTTAGAGTACATTCATAATATACATTTCAATTGAATGGTTGAACAGAACATGAATGCTTTAAGGACATTTACAGATGCTGTTCATGGAGATAATAACGAACCTTTTTGTTCCTTATCATTATGTTCCCAGTCGGTTAACACTTTTTTGGACCGGTGATTTTACATTTCGCCGGTAATAAATCATCTAAGGTTATGTTTATTACCCACTATGTGGTCGAATAAAAAGACTGCAAATGACATAATTATGCCCCAAGGGCATAAACTAACCGTCTTAACCCTGAAAATGGACCACACAGTGAGCAGTTAAAAAAATCTTAGATGATTTATTACCGGCGAAAGGTCAAATTCACCGGTCCAAAAGTGTTAAGGGATGGGAACATACGTATTGCCCATATGGGTTTTTGACAGTGAAAAGGATGGTAGTTTACTAAAATGTTGAATCGTTTTGAAGTCTTCTTATTGCCTATCATGCATAACAAAGTATTTTAGAAGCTTTTGCCCATAACTTTTGGATGAGGTGATATGCACATATCAGTATAATATCTTTGTCTCTTTTCTTACAAATCAGGGCTAATAACCTTTTGCTTATCCCGTATTTGTCTTATTAACAGACAATATAAGATATATAACTGACAATTTTCAGAAACGAGGAGGGCTATTTTAAGACATCTGTATTTGGTCCAACGTTCGTATAATTGGCAAACTATGTCATTATTGGGTCCTCCTGTTATGAAATATTTATGGGAGGATTACCCAATGTCAATGGTTATGTAATCAAATGAAAATGACGCACTATGCTTTCAGCATATGTTGAATTACTGTACTATGACAGAGCACCCAATTCTGATAGTCCAATTCTGATAGTCCACTAGAGTAGTAACTGTTATTAAAGTGCGTATTATATTACAGTTTTACTGTGCCTGTGTTATAACACGGTTACACGTGTTACAGTATATTACAGTTGTTACTGTGCCTGTGTTATAATACTTCCGCCGCACTTGCACGGAATAAATCGCAATAACACTAACGAAAATAGTTTAGGAATGTTGGATATCCGATATTTATAGTTTAAGATTGTTGGATATCCAATATTTATAGTTTAAGATTGTTGGATATCCAATATTTATAGTTTAAGATTGTTGGATATCCAATATTTATAGTTTAAGATTGTTGGATATCCAATATTTATAGTTTAAGATTGTTGGATATCCAATATTTATAGTTTAAGATTGTTGGATATCCAATATTTATAGTTTAAGATTGTTGGATATCCAATATTTATAGTTTAAGATTTTTGGATATCCAATGCTTATAGTTTAAGATTGTTGGATATCCAATGCTTATAGTTTATGATTGTGCCATCCTTGTTTTTACCTCCCCGACCACCAACCCCCTGAGTGTTTTGGCATATAATTATGTATCAATATTATTTCAAAGGTGTCAAATATAAAATACGTATACTGTACGTATTTTATATTTGTACATATACTGTCATTGTCAGTGCGATTGCGATTTATTCCGTTGAGGGCGCTATCACCCTGTAACACAGGGACAGTAACAACTGTAATATACCGTAACACATGTTACCGTGTTATAACACAGGCACAGTAAAACTGTAATATAATACGCACTTTAATTACAGTTATTACTGTATTGGACTATCAGAATTGGGTGCACCGAGCGTGTCCTGTCAAGGCAATTGAAAGCATTGAGTAATGTCACTATTTACAAAGATGAGGTTCTTTTACGGAACCTCATCACTGTAAATAGTGACATTTAAAAATTGTGTTATAGTCATTTATAGATTTTACAAGAAGAAGGCATCCACTATCATTGACATTTTTACCTTCCATGGTAGACATTGTACAGTAAGATTGCAATTGATATATTTTAACCTAAAAAGTATGAATACACGGTACGGCTAGAATTGTATCGTCGAGGCAAAATAGTGTTTGAGTTGGCATTACGCTATAGTAAGCATGAATATTGAATTACATTCATTACTGTATCAAATTTGTACACTAAATTAAAGACTTATTGATTCCCTAAAATTATAGTTTGTGACTACATAATCTTAATTCAACAACAGATATATTCCCCAATACATATGTGTTACTCATCTGATGACCCTATTGACTCCACGTAACGACGAATGCTATCACCAAGCAGTGAATGAATGATGTAAATATATTTTCCATTCAACGAAGCCACTTTAACACATTTCAAGTTTGGTCTCATTTATACTCAATATTTTACAGACAGAATGCATTAGCGACATTTATTGCCGTAATGGTATACTTTTCAATCAACAAAAGATTACCATGGATGACAAAAGTGTCGATGAAATTACGAATGACGGGAAAAGTGTACTTTAGGTCCCAGATACTGGTATGCCAGTATCGTACAATACTGGAACATAAAAGTTGCCAGTATCGCTCGATACTGGTACAATTTTGATGTTCCAGCATCGGTCAATACCTTTTATTTCTTAAAGGCACAGGTGTACTTTGGCTAGTTCACCCAGGGCTTACACCTGTTAATTTGGTGAAAGAAGAAATAGAGTTAAGATGGAGAAATCGTAACCTTGAGATATTCCCAACATATCGGGCTTGTAAGGGTTTATTTAAATCAGCCAGCCATTACAATTACTATGCGCTATTATCATCCCGTGAATTTGGTTCTAAATATAACCATATAAGCATAAGGTAAGGGATAAACATCTTATAATCCGCAACATCGTTATACCCAAGTCCCCTTGCTATTCTTGTTCAACCATGAATGGAATGATATGATAATCGAAAAGAGATGTGAGCGTACGTTTTCCAATTCCGGCATAACCGCGCATTCACTTAGAGCGTCTTTTAAGTTAGAGAATGATCTGTTTTTGCTTTCTACACGACAAAATGTGATTTGTATTACCTCGTTTGTCATTCAATTTTTTTTAATAATGTGTGAATGTAATCCCGCCCGAAACTCGATTCTATCGTTGACACATTTGAAATAGTGACAGGTTAGATTACCTGTATAGTATCATTCATCGCGTATCCATAGATGAGATTAGGCTGTCATCTGAAATGTCAGTTGAAACATATATACAAGTCTAAATATTAGCCGGTGAATACCCGTAGTCAAAACAATGATTTAAACCGTTGTCAGAAAAATCAATATCCATTGGCAGAGATGATTTCCTTGTAGAATTAATCACGCGTATAAATCCCCAACGACGTTACGTGGGCGAATGTTTACATAGATATTTTCCTTCTAAGGCCTTAAGAGTAAAGATAATATCAACGTGAAGTCAGGCTAATGCTTTTGACTATACCGGTATATTGATAAAGCTGTTGAAACCTTTCCATAGAGGTGGGCTACATGTATGTTCACGAACATTCTCTGGTGTTATGATCAAATAAACAAACGTAATGGAATTTACAGAGGGTCTGCCTAAATAATAGTGTATGGTTCTATAGTCTCAACATAAGGTAATCCTTTTAATTATAGTATTGCAGTTGTTATATTGGCTCTGGCCAATTTATGTATGGAAACATGGGTTTTGGGATGATTCAATCCTAAAATATTTTACTACAAGTGTGTAACTTGTAGATTGGATTTATCATACCTAGTCCAGAGTTATAACATACCTACGACCGCCAAGGTATGTTTTAGCTCTGGACTAGATATGATAAATCCAATCTACATGTTAATCTGACAGTTCTGATGAACATCTTCAACACGTGGGTATAACTGTACACTAACACAAAAGGTTCCTTACCAGGTGCTTTGATATGTTTGATAATTCAAAAGCAGTAATATCTATTGAAGATATATATACATTAAACTCCTCATTCATACAAATGAGTGGATACATATGAACTTGGGATGTTTTAAATAACCACACCTAACGAGAGGAAAAAACTGTATTAAACCACTATTGATATTCATTGATTTGTATTGCGCACTGCGTGCTTTTGAATGCATTAAGGCATGGATGAATAACAGAGTAAGTGACGATGACATCGCAATATTGTGATGTCATCGTTACCTAAATCCAAACAGCACTTTCGACACAGACAACGGTCAAAGCGTTGTTGATTTGAGATAAACACACTGCATGTTCATATGCAAATTACTAGGATGGCGCGCCATATTTGGAAACCGGGGTGTGGGGGGGGGGGGGGGGGGGGGTGTAGTATGCATCATACATGCGTACCATACGAACGTAAACAAAAATGCATGTACACATACACTTGACTTGACAAGTTAGCCCTGGAAGTTAGCCTTATAAAAGTAAATAAACAGGGATGTAGGGAAGCTTTATTTTGCCAATCACGGCGGTTTCAGTCCCATTGAATTTCCCATCTTAAGGGAAGAGGTGGAACAAGCCATAAAATCGTTGAAAAATGGAAAATCACCAGGAGTGGACAATATTCCAGCAGAGCTCATTAAGCAAGGTGGCGAAGCTGTGGTAGACCTCCTCACCAACATCTGCAACAAGATCTGGCAAACTGGTGAATGGCCAACATCATGGACCAAATCACTCGTTATCACTCTACCCAAGAAAGGCAACTTACAGCAATGCCAGAACTACAGGACCATTAGTCTAATCAGCCATGGCAGCAAAGTTATGCTCAAAGTCCTACTGAACAGACTGAGACCACAGGCGGAAGAAATCATAGCTGAAGAGCAGGCCGGTTTCAGAAGTGGAAGAAGCACAATGGAGCAAATATTCAACCTATAAAGTAAAGTATAATCAACATCAGCAAGACATCTTTCATGTGTTTATTGACTTTAAAAAGGCCTTTGACCGTGTGTGGCACAACGCACTGTGGGCCACTATGAAGCTTTACAACATGGGCCAAAAGCTCATTCAAACCATCGAGCAAATGTACAGCAAAGCCAGCAGCGCAGTACTTGCACAAGGTAAAGTTGGTAAATGGTTCCACACCGCAGTTGGGGTCCGACATCCCCTACCTTATATCCCCTACCTTATTCAACATCTTCTTAGAAAGAATCATGACTGATGCACTAACAGATCACAATGGAACAGTCAGCATAGGAGGGAGAAACATCACCAATCTGAGGTTTGCCGACGACATCGACGGACTGGCAGGTAGCGAAGAAGAGCTGGTGAGTTTGGTTGAACAACTGGACAAAACATCGACCAGATTCGGCATGGAAGTAAGTGCAGAGAAAACCAAGCTGATGAGTAACAAAGACGAAGTGATAACAACACCAATCACAGTCAACGGCCAAAGACTGCAGACAGTTAAGAAGTTCAAATACCTTGGGGCCATCATCAGCGACGAAGGTTCCAAACCAGAAATCCTTTCAAGAATCGCACAGCTGCCTTGGCGAAGTTACAACCCATTTGGAGAGATAAAAACATCACTCTCGGCACCAAACTAAGGCTTTTGCATGCCCTTGTGCTCTCCATCTTCTTGTATGCGTGCGAGTCATGGACTCTGACGGCAGAACTACAGAGAAATATCAAAGCGGTAGAGATGAGAAGTCTAAGACGCCTCCTTGGCATTTCATATACTGACCACATCACAAACGAGGAAGTGCGTCGAAGAGTAGCACAACACATGAAGAGCTATACAATCCTGCCACCGTGAAAAAGCGAAAACTAAAATGGTATGGCCATGTAACCAGATCAAGTGGCCTCTCCAAGACCATCCTGCAGGGCACCGTAGAGGGGAAGCGAAGAAGAGGTCGCCAGAGGAAAAGTTGGAGGGACAACATCACAGAATGGACTGGGAAAACTTTCGCAGAAACCCAAGCATTAGCACATGACCGAGTCAGATGGAGGGAGGTGGTGAAGAAATCCGTCATGCAGTGCCCCATACGACCCTGGAGGGTTATGGGAGCGGTAAGACGGTAAGAATTACGATGATAAAGTTTTCAAGTTCATGCGTCGTACACATAATTTCTCCACTGTGTAAATTATGAGACACCATAAACAGCTGGTCGCGAGTCGCGGCAATGTCTTGCTAGACGTCCCGGAACTGATGTGCGCATGCTCATACCAATTAAAATGTGCTGTCGTAGTACACGGTTTATTCCGTACGGGACGTCTAGTAAGATATAGCCCGAGTCGCGACCACTTCAATTCCTCGCCACTGAACAGTTTCGATACCGATACCGAAAAACTATTGTTCGAAAAATCACGATTTCTTGATCATTAAAGCTCACCTAAATAAAACCAGTGGTATTTTTATGTAGAAAATAACTAAGCCTACCTTAACAGCAACATATTTTACAGGCCGCTAATATTAGCTTTAAAACTTGAAATATACTATTAGTTAAGTATGCCAAATTAGGCAATTCAGTAAAAATGCCAGCATTTATTCAATACATGTCCTTTAATTTTGTGAAAATAGGCCACCATTGCAAAAATGGTTCAAGTATGTAATGTTTTTGGTATGTATGAGATTGGTCATGCAAATGTCTGTTATGTTATTCGACATCCTCTGTATACAAATTCCAGAGAAATATACGTAATTTAAATTTATTGTTGAACTCTTTAATGCCCGTTCGTTCGTAAAAGCTTGCACATTCGTTCATGCATCCTCCACCCACCGCTCAGTCACCGGCGACTGAAATAATAATTCGTTTTTCGCAGTGGCAGAAAAATGGATTCCCTTTCATCTTTATGGACCGCTTCATTAATAAAATGGAGGAGTGTGTTTTGAAGAGATACGATCATTCTTTTAATCGGTACCAAAATGTTATATGTAGATAAATGCATAATTCTTGATTTAATGTTTTGTGAATAAAATTCGATTTACAAAATTAATTAAATGTCACAATTACTAAATGAAATAATTTGTCGTCTGTAATGTTTACCTAAGGCGTTTACCTTTTGCAATCAACCCCATTCAAAGTTCCTTCAACCATTTAAAGGGAACGAACTTTTCCAAATAAGGGCATCTAATTACAATACAGCAGCAGCTATTTTTCTAATGGTAAATTTAGCCTATTAAAACCTTTTTTTCATTAATTGTCCAGAACAATATTCACGACCGTATGAATGATGTCAATATGTTTATTCGTTGTTGAACAAGGTATTCGTCATTGTTTATCTTGAATCGACAACGGTAAGACTGGTTTATTTTGCTCGGGCAGTTTAGCTGCTCTCGCAAAATAAACCCGTTTTACCGTTGTCGATTCAAACTTTATTGAACCCCTTAATATCCCATAGCGAAGTTGATTAGCTACAACTTCCCCCGATAATTCTTGGTATTTAAAACATGATAACATGGCAACCACTGAATTTGAATGAATGAGGTGTGTCACATTTGTCTGCTTAATGTAATGTTGGTACCGATTATTGGTTTTAAATAATTCAACATAAGAGCACCATTAAAGATTAATAATAATAATAATAATAATATTCAGTCCGGACAAATGACCAAATCTGGATATCGGGCTTGTATTTCTTAATAAGGTGAAACGGCTTTTTAGCAATTATAAATGCGAATTGAAAAGTGCCTCAATATGATCGATAATTATTGTATCAATTATCGATCAAACCGACATACCATAAACAATAAATCACTATTTCTTAGGTAATTATTTTCACGAATCGGAACTTCCAAGTATAATATTCGCGAAATTAAATGGTTTTTTAATACTGACTCACCGGTTTTAGTCCCGCGTTTTTAGAGTGTACAATTTCTCAGTTATTTCATTGATGATTTTTCTTCTTCATTTACCTATACAGCGCCGGGAAAAGTCATACTGGAGAGTGGGTTTCTTAGGAAGTCTATAGGGAATCCTCTCATTCACGAACGGGAATACACACGACATTAAATATTGCTAATTAATTCTAATCATGATGGTTGATATAACGTGGTTACATATTTCGGTGATTTACGGTTATAATCACTCGATGGTCCATCATGAAGGGTATCGACCGAGTGAAACATTGAGAAATAAAGCATATATAGTACGGTTTGTAAAGGACCTAGAATGCCATTATCGTTACAGATTTCACAAAACGGCCATATTCGCTACATAGGTTAACATGAATATATGGAATAAGATTTTCTCAAGACGCAATTTTATTTTGTTTATCTTGGTACTTTTTTGGTCCAAAAACGCCTTTTTTGGTGTAAAATAACAAAATCAAAATTTTCATTATTTGAATACGATACAACTTGTTTATCGCTTCTTAAAACTGTGGAAATGTTGTAACATGTTGTAGGTTTAATTGGAAACCAAAGAAAACGGAATTGTTTGATACTCAGACATTGTTTTAAGCCAAAAATGGGTGTTTTTAGGTGAAAAACTCACTTTTTCTTATTTCATGTTTTGAAGTAGTTGCAGACATCACGTAACTTCTGAAGTGGCTTTATTTTACAGATAAGGCTTCAGATGGTGGCAATAAATCAGGTGTTATTAATGCCAAAACAACTCAAAAAAGTAAAAAAACGTAAATATTGGATTATTTTTATTTTTTAAAATTTAAATATTTCATTTTTTATGGTGTTTTTACATAATAAACACATTTTTACGCCCGAGTTTTCTTACAGACATTAACTTGTAATAGAGGTTTCAGAATATATAAGCGAATCAATTTTTGGTTATGTTTCTTAACTTTTGGAACAATAAATTGAAAATTTATAATTGATAAATAATCAGTAATAAAGAAAAAAAACATTATTCTCAAAAATACATGAAATAATAAGTTTCAATCACCCAAGTGTTGTACAAGTATTTGTGTATATGTGTAGTGCAATAAAAGCTCAAAACGCAAAAATTACGTCCATTGTTATATACCATTTTTATATAAAAACATATTTTTTAGCAAAAATATATGTTTTTTTACATTTTTATTGTTCTCATCGTAAAATGACATTGAGCAATCTGCATACTGCTTTAGTTCACAAGGCAAACATCCGATTACAACAAATTACACAAAAAAAATCGATTCAAAATGATTAAAGTATCATATTTTTAGATATAAAATGTCTTCATTTTAAGAGGGAAATCGACCATTTTAAACCAACTTGTTATGGTCATCATTTGTGTATTGTTAATAATATGACGGATTAGTTATCGGAATTATTATGAAAAGGTTCAATTACCACCTGTTATGTCATTATATAAATGGTTTAACAAAATCAAGTAATTGCTATCCAGGTTTAAGGGAACACCAATGACAAATTTGATTATGCTTTCGAAGATTTTGTTTAACACACCAGGCAGTTATATAATATATATTTTTTGATTTTGAACCACAAACTACAAGTAGAAATGTTTATTCTGAAAGGTAATGTAAGAAACTTGTCTGAAGCCCCTACATTTGCTGCCTATGGTCAGGCATTTATAGCTTACATGAAGCGTGAGCTTCATAAAACCAGACGGATTGATATCGTATTGGATACATCGCAGCTAGTATCAAGGAATCAGCCAGAGAAAAGAGAGAGAGCAGTAAAGGTGGGCCGAAGAGCCAAGGCACCAGCAGAGTGGAAAGATTTCCTTCGAAATTCAAACAACAAGCAGGAACTATTTTCACATGGGATACCTTTCAGAGATAGTTCGTGAGGAATCGTTTCCGGAAAACAACGGGAAAGCAGTCATATATTAATGTACTCCAATGACAGAACGTAAGACGATGTGTATACTAAGGCAGTATCGCATGTCAGGATGCAATTTACCCTATAGACCAATTACTGCTTAAGGTGTGGGATGGACCTCCAAGAACATGCGCTGGACACCAGTGTGGATGACGCGACCCAAAGATGCCAAGGCTTGATTAGAGCTCACCAAGTAGTGCGGATGCAGGAGCGAACACGGTTGCATCTTTTACAAATGTGCAAAGGCAAAGCTACCTTGCTCGGAACTCTGCCGCTGCATCTATCAGATCCCAAATTGAAGCTCAAGGAATTATTATTGTGTCATTAAAGATTGTTCTGACGTCATATATGCGAGTCCTACGCACATGAGCAATGTCTCTAACAGCAACTTACGGCATGAATGTATAAATAAATGTGAATAGTCTTGAAATATATGCATTAACTTACTCGTTAGCATTTGCAATATGAAACCGAGATACGACTAGTTTAAGATGTGATTCTGCTATTATGAATACTGTTTTGACCATGAAAATTTGATAATTTCTTAATTACTAAACTGTCTACAACTTTCAAAATTGTTTGTGCATTTAGGGAGTTACTTTGTAGATCATATAGAGTCAAATCTTTAAAAATGACTTTTTTCCCCCAAAATGCAAATTTTAGCCGAATTATGGGTCAAAATCGTTGCGTCTTGAGAAATTCTTGTATCTTATATCCATACCAATATGTGTGCCAGAAATGGCCGTTTTGTGAAGTTTGTAACGATAAAATCCTTTACAAACCCCGCTATAGATACTGAAGCGTAGCAGCCGGAGAACACGTTTTTTATAGTAATCTTGCTTGACTGCAATGACGGTGGGTAGTCAAGGTTGTTGCTTCTTCTCAGCTCTATGCATTCAAACTAAACCAAATAACCAGATCAGTGTGAATATCATGTTGTCTTAAGACTGCATCGCAGATGGTTCACCGTTTATTTCGTGTTAAGGCTTGCAGTATCGGGCGAATTAAAAATGAGTGTAATTTGTATCGCATCACAGTATGTAGATGGTGTTTTTAAAAATGAATAATAACTAATATGTTTGGAGATATGACGGCTCCCTAGACGCAAACCAATATTTTAAAGCTGCATTGATTATGTAAATCAGCTGTCAAATCTGTTAATGCTGCAACATGAAACCATTTGTAACCTTTCAAAATCAAGACGCTTGATTCTATTCTGTGCAGCATCACCTTAATGGGAATATTGTTCCCAGTACCGTACGTTTCCTTAGCCTCCATTCAACATCATAGGACTAAGAGGTGTCAAGGAAATCCTACACCATATCAATTGCACATCAATTGAAATACCTCATCTAGTTAAACGCAGACTTTTATATTTTATTAGCAAACGCTGTGAACTGTTATCTCCCTAGTTAGACCATAAGATATATATTCTTGTTCAGAAGTGTTACGATCACTTTTTGATCAGGGAAGGATATACTCGTTTGAAATATTCCACTTTAATATCAATTGCACTTCAATTCAAACAACCTTGCATTGGTGACCGAATACGTAGTTTTTCATTTAATCAATAAACACTTTGCGATGTCGTCTCCCTTAACATGCTTGGGTTAAAGTGTTCCTTTGTGGTTGGTCAATGTGTTGAAAATCCCGAGCATGTGCAATTATGACATTAGCGCTTTAGCCATCGGTGCTATTTGAATCAGCATTCAATCAGAATATTGTGAACATATTCCTGCTAACTTCAAGTAACGTAACCCAAGGCAAAGCTTAGTAAGATGTTGAAAAGTGGTGCACGCGTCTACTCAGTCAGTGCATTGGACCATACAAACAGATTGATGCCAATTCATGCAAGTGCCATCAGAGAATTAAATTTTGAAACTCTTCATTCATTTATGATCGTGTAGTAGACATATTAGGGGTACGCAGTAGTATTATTTGCCTTAGGGAGCACATCAAAACTCGACCGCCCGGCAACCGCCGGTTCAGTGCGGTTCCGTGTGGTTGCAGCCGGTTTCTATTGTTCTAAACAATGACATGCGGTTCAACCTGGCGGAACCGCACGGAATCGGCGGTTGCCGCGCGGTCGAGTTTTGATGTGCTCCCTTACACAGGGCTTAATATAATGTATCGAACTAGCCTCTTTCGCAGGAATTCATATGTAACGAACTTATCAAGAGGATAGTTCCGGAAATATTATACGTTTCATGATCGGTGACATAGAGGATGTATGGGAAATATAGTTAATTTTCTTCTCTATTGTAATGACTTTCAAACCATGCCATATAGCTAGATGTATATGGAAGATATCATGTATTCAAGTAGATTCCATTGTGTGTGCAAACATGATTAATGGTTTTGGTTTTAATAATACAGGAAGGAAAGATGCACTTTGTCATGACGTTTCAAACTAAAAACTCACAGGGCGTTACTTAACATCACTTCCTGGATTCGCAAAGGCGAACTCCTCTTAATCTCAAGGCCGATTAATTTCCCAAGAATTTCCGACGCCGTCATTTAATTAATGTTTAAAGCGATACTAATGTCATTGATTCATTTACGTTACAGCTGAAGTGCCCTACAAGGAAATGTTGAGTAGTATTCAACTGCACACTATTCCTTTAATATGAACTAACGTCCAGTCTGTCCAGTCTTACTCCAATTCTCCCCAGGGACTGTTGTGCACATTATAGAGTGTTTACAAATGTTCAACTACATGTTTTGATGAATGATTTTCTTCTTCTTCTTCTTCGGCCTCCGTCAGATTTGACGATTGGCTGCCATACGATCACATCTCCGGATCATCTTTCTCCAAGCTACTCTGTCTTGTGCCAGACGCTTGGCCTTTATAAGACTCATACCAGTCCATTCCTTGATGTTGTCAAACCATTGTTTCCTTTGACGACCTCTTTTCCTGCTGCCTTCCACTTTCCTTCTATGATGTGGAGTGCCAGTAAGCTACCACTGCCTCTAATGATGTGCCCGAAGTAGGCCAGCTTTCTTTTGATAAGCTCTCCTAGCAGTTGTCTCTTTATACCAAGTTCTTTCAGGATACTTATGCTGGTTCTTTTCCCCTTCCAGTCAACTCTTAACATTCTTCTCCAGATCCACATTTCAGCAGCCATTATGCGATTTTCATCTGCTTTGGTTAGAATCCTTCCCTCCAGACCGTAAAGGAGCACGCTCCATACCAATGCTTTTACAATCTTTGTTTTAAGGTTTGTTGTGAGGTTGCGGTCATTCCATAGGTCCTGGAGTTCTATCATCCTTCCCTTGACCATTCCGATTCTAGCTCTTATATTAGCTGTGCAACTGACAGATGTGGTATTCACAGAGCCTATAGATATTTGAAGCAACTGACCTGTTGAATGATTAATCGTAGGCCTATATTAAAATCAATGATTTTACTCCAGACGTTGGGCATCGCGCGAAGTCGATGTATATCGTTGTGCACGTTGAAGCAATGTCAACTTTTATTCACCGGCGTCGATAGACGCACATGAACGGGGAAAAACAAGCATATTTTTAATAACCTTTTCATCAATTAGTTTAATCCGAATTTGTGCTCGTGACCATTTGGACATGGAATGAAAAATTCAATTCAAGATATTCACATTGAATATAATTACCACATGCACGCTTAGAAATGCACGGCTGTTTGATCCCACATAATTTGTCCGTTTTATTCTGAGAACACCGTAACTTGCTGGCCCGGTTCTGGCTTTAACTGATTCAAATACCTGAATATACTGGCCATCTTTTGTAGAAATTTCAGAACATTTGTTGGTGCCATTTCTTAGAAAAAGAGCTTTGAATATTATTATTTACTATAATAGCGCCCTCATCGGCCACATTTCCCATAGAGTTACACGTAAAATGTGTGTAAAGTAGTGTCAAACTTTGCTGCTAGAAAGTTGGGAAAAGTTTCTGAAAATTCTGTTTTGTATTAAATTTTGGTAAAACTAAGAGCCGTGTGTGTGGAAAGTGTTAATATACTGATTATTATTACTGGGTACAAAAGAAATGTGTAGTTTTTAACCCAATATTGTGCTAAACATCGATTTTGTAAAATAACTTTTTACACATGCAATAGTTTACTATTGAATTCCGAGTTTTACACTCTGGAAGTGCAGAAAAGCGCCCGTAATTGGGTAAAAACCTGATTTGATACCATGAAAGTGTAAAATTCATCGTAGTCTCGTGTCCAAACTCCATTTTACATGACAGAAAGCGAATGTGAAGGAGGCTACTGCGTGATGTACACTCTCAGTATTAAAAAAACTGCACAATGTTGAGCGAAAACCGGCACCATATCGGTTATGTTACTTTGCAGATACAAGCCATGGCGGACGACGGCATATCGGTCAGAAACTTCTAGTGCAGGAACAGGACTTGATGACATAATCCCGGCTTTTTGTAGGTTAAATGTGATATGATTTATACATTTATAGTCGTGTAGAATAAAACAATAGTCTTATGGGAGTGAAGTAGGTGACAGATCTGAGATCCCCGGGCTGAGATCTAGGCCATATTTCCTATACCTATTGCGTATATAATAATCGTATAAGCTTATTATATACGCAAGTCATCATCATCGGTCGTCCTTGGACGGAACAATGGAAGCAGCTTAGTTACTTCCATCATTCTTTCTATGGCTATTTGTTTACTCCATTGGGGCGCCACGCCTAGTGGAGGTATGTATAGGTATACAGTATGTGTGTGTACAGATACAGACCCTGGATGATCCCCTACTCTTTACGAAGGAGTCTATGACCTTTTTAACGTGCTCGGGATAGATCTGCCGATATACGCAATTAGTACAGGACTATTACAGCTTCTTCACTCCTTAAAGAATATAAATTGTCTTAAAATAACTATAACATGTGTAAACATATCACAATTTCCAAATCCGGGATTAAGTCTTCAAGGCCTGCCTCCCGCAAGAACTCTTTGACCGTTGTCACCGTACCCGCCATAGCTTAAATGTGCAAAGAATGTGCATAATGCAGTGTAAACTGTAACACAACAAAAGGGTAAATTGGCTACACAGCATTATTGGGTAGAGGAAATTTACCCAATTTATGTGTACCAAAATGACATAAGTGTTGGGTAAAACCTCTGCACAACCCCGGTTGTGTAAAGTGTTACACATATAGTTGGGTCAAAATAGGGAACATGGTCGTTTTGGGGAAACATTTACCCAACGATATTGTGTCAAAGGTTAAACCTTTGTTGGGTAACATTTAGCTATTTGATAGGTAAAACGTTCACTATGTGTTGTGTCAGACTCTACACAACCACTGTTGGGTACATTTTTACCCAACAAACAACCATGTTCCCTTTTTACCATCGTGAAGTGTAGTATTTTACCCAACATTGCTTAATTTGTTCTAAGAGTGTGGTACTGTCATTAACTGTCATTATGGTTATGAGCTGTTATTGCGCCGTTGAAGAAAACATTAATTTGATGTGTGGAAAAGACACATACTTTCAAGTAAAAAGCATATAATTACAAATCAAGATTGATATTGCGTTGGTCGATGAGCGCTTATACGTTTTGCAAATAGGTGTCTGCAAACATTCAATAAAACTCACTTTCCCAGGTACTCAATATACTCACGCTAATTAAATTGTTCCTTGAAAAGCAAGAAGGAATAACCGCACGACCGTCACTTTTTATGGTTTCTTCGATACGTTATTAGCTGTTATTGTGATGGGTTTACCGAGAAGGTAATGCTAATTCACTATCAAATGTTCAGATAACACTGTAAAATAAAAAGCACTTTACGCTGATTAAAATGATCTTCTAACTCAATATGAATTTTACTAGTAATATCAAATCCCAGAAGCAAATTCTTAATTGTGTTGGCAATACACTTACAGCACATATTCAATTAACAGATTAAAACGCGATTGCATCATGGTCGTAATCCAGTGTTTAATACTGCAGTATAATTAATGGTTACATTCTTTTTAGTTTAATTGCTTATGTTCTCGTCTGTAAATCGATTAAACCTTTTGGGAGTTAACGCTTTCCACGCGGCCATTATTTTTACCATACAGATTTTTCAGAAACCTTTACCAACTTGTTTAGTGGATAGCACGTAGGATTCACAATACAAAGGTTGTGAGTTCTAGCCCGCTACGGGCAACATGTTTGTATCCTTGGGCAAGGTACTTAGTCTCAATTGCCTCGTGGTTTGGAAGTCACGTAGAAATGGTGGTCCCGTGCATCGGAAGAGCAATGTCCCAGCACGTTAAAAGGTCACAGACTCCTTCGTAAAGAGTACGTGATCATCCCGGTCTGTTCACGCTTATGTTTGTATTCCTAAGGTTCCAGGGATACATTGTGCGAGTATACTCAATAAGAGGTTTACGCACGGTATAGGTATATAGATGATGATGATGATGATGATGACCCAATACTAGGAATGTTTGTACTTATTTTAATGCATTTCTCAAGGTGAATGGTGAATCATGGTGAATAAATTCAATAATTTGGACAATCACATTTATTTTTTGAAACATTTTGTGAATTTTTGAATGTCGCCTGTAGTCGCCTGCCGCGTGGAAAGTGTTAAGATTTTTTTGCAGTTTCAGATTTTTATAACCATCCAAGTAAAGTCAAAACAAATTCATTGTTGGTTGTCCTCGACCGCCCGCACGTAATTTCAGGGCTGCACATATATATATTTTTATTTTTAAAAAAGTTGTTATTTCATTTTTTTGAACAATTTGACAGCCCAAACGTACCGTTTTATGCAACCTAAGTATTCGAAACAGACCAACACTTCAACATCATCCCCAGTACGCAAGTCATGTATACCAGTGGTAACACAATGTTCATTGTATAACAACGCACGGGCTTCGGCCCGACGCCCGGGACTATTAACAGGACTATGACAATTAACCACACGTGCAATGCATGTTATAACGTACTGAAAATATAGTGTGAGAAATATTAAAATATTGTTTTGTTGAATATGTTCTCCAAAATGTTGAACAACAACAGCATTATTATTAATTTTAAACACTGTTTAAAACAATTGTTGCTGCATTAAGCACGAAAAAAAAAAAGTTATATCAATACTTTCAGGTATGTATATCTTTCGAAATTCACGCATCAACGCAACGTTTAAAAAACCTCATCTCCCAGCTGTGTGGAGGACAACCAAACAATTAATTTCTGTTGGCCTAAGCAAGAGCTTGATATATTCTAAGTAGTATTCTCGTAGAGTAAAATGTACTGAGTCGAACATGTTGAGTAAACATTTTAGTATATGGTTAATCAACTCGGACTCGGAGCAAAACAATACCTTTAACGGTGCTTGTCCCTTTGTCAGCTAAACTGAGTAAATCAATTTGCGACTCAACTGGGTGTGAACAATAATGGTTGTGTCAATATTGAGTAAATATTGTGGTGCTCGCAGATTATACCTATATGTGAAACTTCTGGAGTTGACAATCAACGGTAAATTTGCGTATTTCGGTGAGACTTTTAGCTTCAGTAAGCTTACAGTGTTTCTACCTGTATTGTTACACTGCAGTAAGCTTAATAGATACATATTAACTTTCTTACTTGACAGTTAGACTTCTGCCTGTTTGAAATAATGGCAACATACTGTCTACAGTCACTAACACTTTTCGCAGATCATTATCCATGTCTACAAATCTCACACAGTAATTGCCATTCTGAAACTTACTAGAATTCCAGTCTGAGTCAATCGTTGAGTGCATTTACTCAAACAATATTGAGGCAAAAACATTTACAAAATAGTTGAGCAAATATTTGGCGCAACTGGTGTGCAAATTTTGACTCAACATGGAGTAAGAATTGAGTAAAGGTTTACTCCTACATTGAGTAGATATTTGGTCTTCTATAGATGGGGTGACAGCAATGTTTATCAACAAACGCAATGGTCGAAGGGACTGAAATGTTGATACAAGCTTGAGGGAACAGCATATGCCCACAACACTGTCCACTTTAATGCTTTATTGCGCTTTATAATGATTTGGCGCGAGTTTCAAAAAGCACGGGTCCTAAACAAAACAGGATGCGCGCTCAAACTGTCGGGCAAATAACAATGCCAACTGCCGACCAAATGCCCGATGTGACGTCACCTGTCACCCATCTATTGAGTAACAATTTTACTCATTTTGTGAGTTAACCCGTTAGTTAGCGGTTCCCCTTTTACACCAACAAGAGTAATATTTTACTCAATATTGTGAACTGTTTTTTAAGAGTGTACGGGCTGTAACAATTAAGTTATAAAAATGTTAAAAACAATTTCAAAGTCATTTCTGTTTAAATTTTTAATAAATTGCAAAGGGAATTTTCTCAGCTTCTTAATAAGCTTTGTTTCATGAAAATCGGTGGTCAGGAAGCAGAGATATGATCAACTGTCTAAAGCAGTCGTGAAATCATTTGGGCCACTTTGGCTAAATCACTGGGAAGAACAGTATGAATGGAATCAAACCATGAACATAGGAATAGAGCGCTCTTGTGAGACGATGGTTCATTTCAAGTGGATCGTCTGGCTGCAGAATTTCCATGGAGACGTCAATATGCAGTGTCTAGAGCTGGGTGCGGCAGGAAAGATTTATGCATGATATTTTTATTGGAGATGAAGCAATCTTTCCTATGGGTATAGCAGAGTGAACACCAGTCTCATCAGCCATGGGCACAGGAATAACCCCTCCTCTAGATTTCACTTATGACCGCCCAAAATCAGACAGAAACTGCTTATTCGGGCAGGAATCTTTGGTGATGGGACTTTGATTAGACATATCTTCATATATATGGGAACATGAATGCTTAACGCTACCTTGATCTGTTTGACAACACGGTGATACTTGAGTTGTTAGCACATGTAAGATACCTGTTGAACCAGATTGGCTCCATATCTCGTCTATGGTGGTTTCAGGATGGATACCATGCCAGGGGGAATAATGAGCAATTTCATTTATGGACTCAAAGAAATTGATCAAGTTATTATCATTTATTAATTAAATGTTATGAATTTATTTATTGAAAATGAAATAAAACGATTTGTAAAAGAATTATGAAGTTCTCTTTATGATCCTTGAATTATACCCTAATCATTTAATATCAACAAACAAAATTGTATTCTATGCTTAATGTTGCCCAACCCAATTTCTAGACGACTTAGTAGATTGGTCATAATTTGTAAACAAAAGCAGTTGAAAAGACCAAACAAAATTCTTCTGGTAGTCACTTATCACGAAGTGAAAACGATGTTGACATTGCATAATTTTGATATTGAGTTACAAATGAAATTGCAATTGTATAATTTATTTTTGTTACAGTCTGTACAAGCATTTAGCCTTTTAATAGACACGATTTATTTCATGAATTGTGACTAAAATTGAATTTCCTTGTTAAAACACTGAATCGAATGAGCAAAACGAACTTTCAAAATGTGCATTTTAAAATATATTGATAATTCATTTTATTTCAAACTACGTCTTTCCAACCAATGTGTTACTCAGACACGATCAGTTGATATAACAACCGTAACCGGGGAAACTTATTAGTTTGATCTCCCATTCAAAGCATGTTCCGTATAGCTGCATGTCGTTCTCAAACTTGTATATACTGTGCAACATCTTTTCAAAAACTAGATCCATTAACGTAATGAATTAAGATGACAGTTTGTGTAAATTTGATATACTTTTTCTGAATTCAAATTCAAACAAATGACTAGCATGTAATAAGTGAATGATCTGGAGACGTGAAACGGAGCGTTATCATAGCAGGCTTGTTTATATTCGGTCGGTAGGATCGTGAATTGATGTAAAACACGTAGTCAATTTGATGGCAGTTAACATTTTATTTCATCTTTATAAAGGTGAATATTCTAACATGTAGTATGATTTTTATGTACTGCTCGTAAACACTTACACATCGTCCTTAATATCTTCAACCATCGTATATACCCATGTATATGGATGTATTTACGATCATATCAATGCATCGTTGGTTTTTGATCGTTACACGAAAAATGTTTATCTTCCTAGGCAGTATGACGATTTCAAACGAGTTTACACAGTTTATTCAAAGGCTACAAAGTTTGATTGCAAATCAATATCAAAACAATCGCAAACTTTTCACAAAACTGACATTTTTTCTCAACATTGTAATGACGTAAAGCAACCTGCAGCAAGACCAGTATGAAACAAATCCCAGAGCTGTAGCTTAGAAATAGTTCGATGCAAAGTCAGTGCTACTGTCAAGTGTATTGAAAGTATTGAAAGAGGACAATATAATTGCGAATATTTTGGAAGCTCACCGAATAAATAAATTGCATTCAACTCATTATGTGTGACAAATTATGTCTTGCTCTGGGATTCTGTTATGAATCAAGTATAATATAAGGAATGTAGTCACAACATAAGCTATAATGTTGCAATAGTGCTAGGAGCGTTATGTGCCCAAACAATGTTATTTAAGGGATGTCGTGTACTGCATGTGTCTGATCTAATCGTTGTCTTGTTCAGATGGTAATACGAAAAAGATGGCATCTGTATTACATATAAATTTGCGTGAACTTTCTGCATTGAAGCATGCTTATAGGCTATTGTTCCATCAGCACCCAAGTATGTATCCTCACGGACCGTTAAAAACAAACCAAACAATAATAACTGCAACAAGCAAACAATATATAATATTTTCTAACTTGATGTTTCATCAGGACACTAAACCCAGTTCGTATTAAACATGATTAACCCACATACAAATGTTGAGATACATGTATATGAGTTACCGCATTACAGAATACTCCAATCAAAGTTATCAGACGGCTTCATCGATAAATATATCCATGTTTCAACTCCCCGATTATCTGAAAGTAATATCAATATATTTTACAAGTACTTTCCTAGTTGCAACACGAGTATTCCAAATTTACTGGGTGACAATTGCAATATTGCAAGGAGAGAGAGATCAAGATCTGTTAGTACTGGGTGTATCATAAAATATGCAACACGTTTGCATTGAATACTACACTTAGATTAAATCACTTACAGGGTGATTAAAAAAGGTGTACTTAAAGTAAAATAATTATTTAAAATATTTGTTATCAGAATATGAAGGTAAACAATGTATGCGACAATAGATGCATTTATTCGCTATCGTCAACGAAAAAATAATGACATTTCATGGTACAGTTTACCAGATATTACTCTTTTGTTAAAGTTTATGCATTTTGAAACCGAACACAATATTGAATACTTTACTCAATAATGCTTGATATTATTAAACAAGTGGATTCATGTATGGTACACAATAGCTAACTAATAAAGACAAATGAAACATTCTCAGTTATTTTTTCAAACATCAAATGCGAATTAATGACAAAACCATGTCATTATTACACAAATTTAGCAACATCAAAACAAATTTGGCTTTTGTGATAGTCGAACTCAGTTCGGACCAGAGTGTGGTCCGTTTTCAATAGTGGAATTCGATAGATCTTATAAGAGAATATATCGCAAATCTTGTTCGGTTTATTAAATGTTCACTTTTACGCAAATGAGCATAACATATGTTTACCACAAACAATTTCAACCAACTAAAATTCTGTTGAAAGCTAATGAGATAACCCGTCTGCTTCTTACTAAAATCTGTGCATTTTTTGTACTGATTTTAAGATATAAAATCCTAAAGTTGAGTACACTTTATTTTTACTCACCCTATATAAGTCTCAAATAGAGATATTATTGAAGAGCTATGTCTAGGTTGTCTCATAGTGAATTGTTAGTAACATCATTCGGCCCCATATAATTAAAAGGGAAATATGTTGCGTTTCTATGATACGCCCTGGATTTTAGTTACCCTACAACAAAGTGTTTCAAAAGGTTATACCATTAAAATAAGCATATCATACTTGTTTCATCTACCCGTATTTTTATTCCACATTTTTGAGAATGATGATAATAATTATGTTTTAAATCAAAAGTATCTTCCTAGTTATAAACGACTATTCCCATTTTGTTTACAGGGTAAATAGAAATAATTGCAAAGAACAAGGAAAGCGATAGATATATACAGAGAGATGACCATCAAAGATGACTTTCGGACAATTACTTAACGAAGCCATGCACGATTATAATCTGAAATTACTAGGTCACGTTAACTAATAAAACTGACGATTATTTGATCTCAACTCACTAAACAACGTATGTAAACGTGACAATTTTAAAGAATAACCATCTGACTATTTCGAGATGGTAAAACCTCACGCAGGATTCATTCAGTATACATAAATTGCGTAACATTCTTCCATTTCAGTTGAATAACATCCAGTTTGATAATAAACTTACTATAAACCTTGTTTTGACAATGTTACTACGTATACCGGGAGCTTCAGATGCTTATCGATAGCTGTTTATTTGTTCTGTGATCGTGCATCATCTATGGCTAAGTATTATTAGTTCATTCATTGACACAGTTGCTAAACTGCAACTGTTTACACTCGATATTAATCAAACCATAAAACCGTGAACAATGTAGATTTCCCTATTCTGGCGTAACCACGCAGTAACAGAAAACACCAATTAACTTGATACGCGAATTGCACATCTAGGATACGTTGTATGGTGATTAAGGGACAACTGTTCTATTGTTTTTCATTAAGTTGCTAACAAATATGTCATTCCATCAACTTAGTTATGTCCCATTTGTTTTGAAAACACGAGGGCTTCTTTTGAATATTGTAGTTTGTAGTTTTTTGCTCAAGCAGCATATGGATAGTCGTTTAAAATTCAGTTGGGACCACTTTTTCATGTGTCAAATATGCAATTAAAATGGAAAATTCTTCATTGGAATGAACAAAAAAATTGATTGAAAATATTTTAATCTTACCATGCTGAGCTCTGCTATATAAATTCGACATTTAAAAAACAATGTAATAGCTTTCACGAATAGATAAACTACCGACCGTAAAACACCACAACGAAATGATACCAATATGTTCTTACTCATAGAGAGAGAGACGAAGTCACCCACCATAATATTGCAAATCTGAAATACCTAACTAACCATATACGGTTATTTAACGGTAAACACATTTAACAAAATTGAGTACAAAATGAAGAATGAAAATAATTTTAACAATGTGAACTTGAACAATAAAAAGATAACAAGACATCACAAATCTAATTTACTATGCTTCATACATTTGGTGCTACGTCATAATGAAAAGAGAGTCATATTTGCATTTATTGAATTACAAAATGAGTATTTTGTTTGCAAAAATGTACTAATACTACTTATCTATACTCATTACTTCCGAAGAAACTTCCGAAGAAAGCGTTTTCTAATTTATAGTTTACGCTTGAGATGCGTTAATATCTTTGGAAAGATAAATCACATTTATAATGTCAAATATATTAGAAGCTGTGACAATTTCTTCGATTATGATCGGAATCAAAAAATGTTATTGCAATAAAATGTGTTTATTAAGTACGTAATGTTTAAAGCAGAACGTTCTTTGCTATGATGTCATCAAATATTGAATATTCAAATTAGAAACAGAAACCCAAACGTGAACGTTTGGACTTTAAATGAAATTATAGTTATTTTGGCGAATAAACTCCATGCAGGGAAAACTTGCACACATGATGGGTGGTTTAGAATGTAAACACACGTCATTCATTCTATCATACCTGATTAAGGACGAATTACTTAACATTTCTCTATCGACACAATTAGTCTGCCGTATAAGTCACACGATTGCACATTTTCATTAGCTTTTACGATGACAGCAGATCAGTTCTGTCGATAGAGAATACACTCATGATTATCGAGGAATTTTGAGTCGTCGGAAGGTATATGAAAACACTCTCTGCAAAAACGAGGGTTGATTGACAAACATAGAGAGAGGTGAATCCTGTAAAAACATTGCTAGCTTAAATACGAATGTTCAACATTATCGATCTGATCAATTCAACCCTGACCCAAATTGCGCTGTTCAAGTCTCCTTATAAGGACTAGTAGCAAATTGATTGGACAACGATTTTGGCATAACAGTATCAGCGGAATAAGTGATTGCGTCATTCCTCCAATATGAAATTATAGCAATGTTTGTGTGGTTTATTTTAGACTCTGGGGGATGTCATATGACGGTTTGAAAACGACAATGTACCATGTTCTTCCACATAATGTATAATTCGATAATATTTAGCATAACTTTAACATTAGCCTAGCTAATAATGCAACTTGGTTCTATTAAGGATATGTTGTGACTGAATTAATAGTATATACAACATTGTACTATTGTCAGAATGTTTTAGGAAAGGTAGCAGAAAACAATATACATTGAGAGTCAAAAAGAAGTTGTACGGGAATGAATATTTGTTTTAAAAAAAAGGCCAAACGAATTTGACAAACCAATTAAGCCCTTATTCAACGGGCGTATTCTTCCGCTCAAATGAAAAACAGAATCACTGAAATTGATCATTGCTATGTCTGTATTAATATAAAATAACCCAGTTTTAGAGCTGTCCACGAAATGCTAAATCCTGTGAAATTCTCAATCTAAGTGATGGCAAAGTGTACATATCACAAAGAGTCATTTATAGTTAAATGAGATTTACACCCAGGAGTTTCAAATACACAGTAGATTGGTATAAATAAAATCCATTATATACGTGGCTAAAAAATTGAGTCAACACTGAACTGGTCCACTTTTGTCAGAATGTATGGGAAAATACATGTAAATCCGGGTTGAAATAAATTTCTCTCTGAAACGAGAATGAAGTTGTTAATGTTTATGTTGCTTTTTTCATTGAGAATGCCGGTGACAGCTCGTAGAATTAGTTTATTTTAGAAAATCCCCGGTATAACTCTTTGTATGTATCACTGAATATTGAGTTTATCTATTTACTATTTTAAGGTTTGTATATCATCAAACGTGTAATTAATGCGTCTTACATACACATATAATTATAACATAATACATTGGTCTTACTATAAGATGAGTTCTCATGCATACTAAACCCAAACCTAAGCCGTCGATAAGTTAACTTCCAGATATTGTAAACGGCATATAGAAAGGTTAGAGGCAAAAGTGACACCATTTCGCATAAAAAAGAGGATATACTACTGGTTGTGCTCAAAAATCAGGAATTGTGTCGAACATATCGACTTATTATCGACACAACCGTCGGCACAAAATCGACGAATACTAGTCGGTGTTTGAACTCGTCAATGCTAGGTTTGTCGCAGGTATCGTTATGATACACAACTTGTAATATGATTTGTCCATGTGCTACCCGCAAGCTGTTTGTCTTTATAGCTCAACGTACCACTACAAACCTAGTAATAATAACATATGCTAATGCCATATACTAGATTGCTTTTATTTATGCAGGCTTCACATCTTATTTAAAATTATATTGTAATTTTAAAATCCGTGGGATGACAGCGATCAAAATGTCCTGAGTAAGAAAGGTGTTAATATTATTTACAGTAGAGCAAATTCAGCTCATACGCGGTCGTTGTGGTATTTAATACCTTATGCATTGTAGATGAGTTCATTGATAAAACTACAGAGCACCCTTTTCTCCGACGACTTTTTGATTTCCGGAAGATAATAATGGGCATTTATGAAAGTCGTTTGTAAATATGTAATAGATATTAAGTTGGGGAAACATCCTCCTCGTTTGGGGTCTGAAAAGTCGTACAATCTGAACGTTTTCAAGTGGAGAAGCGCACGAGTGCAGGCTTGGTATTCGGAGATTTGCATTTCCTTTCCGAATCTGCAAAAAGTTTGGATTAGAAGGATATCACAAAGGTAAAAGGACACACTCATTGTCCCGTTGAATCCATTTCCATTCCATAAACGCTTATCCCGAAGGACATTTTATACATCCTGATCATAATGGATCGTAACAGGTAACTTTATTTTTACGATCTTTGCTCAATATCTTCATCTTTGTGAATACGTAAGCAGAGTCTCTGAATCAACTGATTTCACGTATTCGTTATGTCATCTGGCTATATCAAAATGTTTAAACGTTACACGGAATTTATTGAGTACACAAGATCTTTCCCAAAAGATCGACGTTGTCTATTTTTGCACTAAAAACATCAGGTTTATAATCATCTGCAGTTGTTGGAAGCTTTCCATTAACTGCGAACTTGCTGTGTGCATACACATCCGCAAGCACTAGTGCATTCCTTGATACAGCCATTATTTATTATTATTATTATTATTATTATTATTATTATTATTATTTATTATCTTTACCCATGGTTGCCCGAATCAGCTGGCCGCTGTTCTTAATCGGGGTCCTGCACATCAATATAATACATGCTTACAAATATTAACTTAATATAAATACTTTTATATATCTATGAGAAAACACACCTTGCTGTTCCAACAAAACACGTGCTAAATATTTTCTAAGATAGATTAACTTTGAAACAACTCTTTCGCAGAGCTCTGGTTGGAACACTTTTGGCTTTAGTGTTCGAGGACACTGGTTATTGCGGACGTTGATGTAAATGACAGTTATTGCGAACGTGATTGTAATTATTTGATGTCTCTGGAACAATTCGTAGTAAAGTACAATTTATTTTCATGACGACACTTGGCCAGTGGAAACAAGCTCTGATTGGCTAAACACGGTAGCATTCATAACTAAAAATACAAATAACCCACTGGAGTCATATTTGAGGGACAGATGTATTAGAACAATACGCACAAACTAATATCTCCGGATTTTTTGATTGGTTGCCATGGTAACCAGGCCGCAGCCAATCAGGTGATTTCACACCGTAATTTAAAATCGAAAGCAAAAGCTAAAAAAATCTCCTTACATATATAGCAGGATGAAAAACAATAAAATACATAAGAAATTCATCGTTACAGAATGCCTACCCCATTTTTTTTACATAAATCCCAAAACACATTGTAGACCAAAGTTGATGCAACATATTTGTTTTAAACTATTCATTTATAATTGTTTTTAAAATGCCTTATATATTACTAAGTGAGCGTTTTTGTGTATAAGAGTATAGAAATTGCCGTTTTTTGACAAAATTATTGAAAAATTCATGTAAGTACAATCGGTCATATCTCGAGAACTACATACCCGATTGCTATCAAACAAAAACCTTCTGAAAAAGGAAATGCCACAGATTATAATCGCTACATTATCACATTTTTGCCAGTGTGTAAAATTTGACAAATGTTCCTGACTCAACCCCCCCCCCCCCCCCCCCTCCACTTAAGGAATGCATGTGGTTGTAGTATCTCAGCTTGAAGGGAACTACCGCAAGTCCGAAGTATTCCTTGGTGATAGTTTGTGAATGTGATCTAGGCGCTGTAGATGATGCTGGAGGCTAGGCAATTTCCTTGAAGCGGGCAGTCGTCTTTGTTGCGGCAGTTGCATGTTTTTAAGCACGGTTTCAGCAAATACGTGATACCGAAATTGTCTTGCAAGAGGCAATGATATTATATAAATACATTCCAATCAGCGCCAACCACGAAAAGTGAAGGATACTCGCTTCTAAAATTCGTCTCACACACCATGTGACATAAAAAGAACTGGCAATTAAAATAAATCCTATTTCACCACGAGTCTGGTTTTAAAAACTCCAACAAAATGGTCTTCCCACGATGTGATGTTGTCAAAATCACTGATAAGGAACCAAAAACCTTACTAGTCGCCATAAAATACATGAATGATCCCTTAAACATCATGCACATTGTCTCTCTAGTTGATAGACAAATTTAATAAGACTTCCTTTTTTATTTTCAAAGCTACTCTTTAGATTGAAAGGTTAATGAGGATCTTAATGTTTACCCCTTCAATCATGGATCGTGTCCCAATAATGATGTCTACACATGACAGACGCCAGCCATTTTATTGAACGCATGCCAGGAACGCATGCGGTCTCATTTGTCAACATCGTTTTTTGTTGATAATGTGATGCTTTCACGGTTCGATCAGAATAGGTAGCTACTGATGAATAAGACAAATGATATACGTGTGATAAGTTACCAAATCCAATTTTAGATAGATTGGTAGAAGTTGATATTAACTTGTCAAATTGAAATTAAATGAACAAATATTGTAATTTATCTTTTACGTGCTTGCACATTTATTCTCGTCAGCAATTTGTGTTACTTATCCTACCCATAACCAATGACCTTTTTGGCTTGCAGTACTAGCCATGATGGGATTAGTCAATGTAGTGTTGATTTGCAGGTGCACGCAAGCTAATAAACCTGGAAACCCAACCTCTCCACACACAGTACAACCACGACAAACGTGATAATTTGTCTATTAATGAAACCATGTCATTATACAACGTGAACGCATCTCCAGGAAGATTCATACAAATCACACGTTTTGCATTGTGCTCACTCGTTCAATAATTTAAATCAAGTCACATTCACTGAAGTAATAACTTGTTTTTCTAAATTAAATGAAACATGACTATTCACTTGACAATGATTAAAGTACAAACATAGCATGAAAGTGAAAATAATAAGGGGAAACCAAATTGGCAAAATGTATCTATTCTGCAACCTCAAAGTAGCATAACTAATCATTATTTACTGGATGTCCAATTTACATTGGGTTTTTTATGATAGCAATCAACACCAGTGTTGGTTTTTGGATGACCGGAGATGACAGGAACATCGGCTGACCATGGACCTCATCCCACAAGAGATTTGAATAATTCGCACCTTTCTGAAATTCTTTCAAACAAATCTCATGGGAATCAATCAATGATAACGATTTTGAGTTTAAGAGTGGTGCTCCACTTTTCCACAACCAACTCCCAATATTCAATAATTATGAACATCGTCAAAAAGCAAACGTGGAGTGTGACTTGATTTGTTTATTTTAGATATTAAAGTCCATAAACGGTTAAACAACTAATATGGAGACAAAAGGCAACACGAGTTGTACACTTTAACATACGTTACCTGGTTTGAAATGCCTTAGAGCATGAGTGAAACAAGGCCCTTGGCTGTCCACTGAGCGAAATTACAGGCAATGATATAGATAAAAGCACAGTGACATACATGTCAACTATTCTCCTCATTCAATATTTAAAAAGAATCAATAATGACACACACAAATTCAGAAAAACGCGACATTACGATTCCATCCCCTTAAAAGTTAATTGAGACTATTCTATCCTGACCACGCTTTTCAAACTTTTTCAGGGTAATAAATCTTCCCCTCCTACAACATTTCTCTGATTTATTTCACACCATCTGTTCATTGCCAGCGCACGTGCTTCCACACCGTGAAGAGTGGCCTGTTTCGGTGTGTGTACTTCACGTCTTGTCCATGGGCCTTTTTATATGTTTTTACAACAGTTCATAATGTGTACTGGTCGAACGAGTTAAATCCGTTGGATATTAACGAAGTTAGCTAAATTAACTGAAAGAAAATATTAGATTTTCACCCACACGCTTAGAAATGGGTGTCAAGTTTTTCTGGGTACAAAAGAAATGTGTAGTTTTTAACCCACATATTGTGCTAAACATCGATTTCGTAAAATAACTTTTACATATGCAATAGTTTTACACTCTGGAAGTGTGTTATTACTATTTTATTATTATTATTATTATTATTATTATTATACTAGGGTCAAAAACTCGGTATTGTGTTGGTGCAGGGAAGTTTTTAATGTGCATACATCGGTGTGCAATCAAGCTGATCTCGTAGCAACCAGTGTGATGGCCTGAGCTCAGCGCACCATATTCGGGTCCGGTAAAGCGAGCAAAACACTGCTTGTTGTGATCGTATTAAATGCGGCACCATATCGTTTATGTTATTTTGCAGTATCCAGCCTTGGCGGACGACGGTATATCGGTCGGAAACTTCTAGTGCAGGAGCAGGACTTGAGGACCTTATCCCGGCTTTTTGTAGGTAAAATGTGATATGATTAATACATTTACATGTATAGTCCTGTAGAATAAATCAATAGTCTTATGGAAGTGCAGTAGTGACAGATCTGGTCTGAGATCTAGGCCATATTTCCTATACCTATTGCGTATAATAATCCTAAAAGCTTATTATATACGCAAGTAGTACAAGACTATTACAGATACTTCACTCCTAAGAATATAAATTGTCTTAAAATAACTATAACATGTATAAACATATCACAATTTCCAAATCCGGGATTAAATCTCCAAGGCCTGCATCCCGCAAGAAAACTTTGAACGTTGTCACCCGTCATAGCTTAAATGTGCAAAGAATGTGCATAGTGCAGTGTAAAGTGTTACACAACAAAAGGGTAAATTGCATACGCAGCATTATTGGGTAAAGGACATTTACCCAATTTATGTGTACCAAAATGACACAAGTGTTGGGTAAAACCTCTACATAACCCCGATTGTGTAAAGTGTTACACATAATTGGGTCAAAAAAGGGAACATGTTTGTTTTGGGGTAAACATTTACCCAACGATATTGTGTCAAAGTTTTAAACTTTGATTGGTAAAATGTTCACTGTGTTTTGTGTAAGACTAAGTACATTTTTACCCAACAAACAACCACGTTCCCTTTTTACCATCGTAAAGTGTAGTATTTTAGCCAACATTGCTTAATTTTTCTAATAGTACATGCATAGTTGTCAATTAAAATTACAACGGTTTAAATGATTGGTCGGGTATCGTTCCTAGGATAATTTGCTGGGTGGAACTAGAAGCCCTTGATATTTGAATATTGTTGCGTTAAGAAATTCAAACTTTGAACTTCAATTTGTTATAAAAACTAGTGCTATTTCAGATTTTGTAAAATCAAAATTTCAAATTTGGAAAAGGTTACAATTATAGTATCCCTAGAGCAGATTTGAGTTTTAAAAGTTAGCCCAATGTGACTACTTGAAGCCCAAAGTGTGACTTTGGAAAGTTGTTGCGTTAAGAAATTCAAACTTTGAACTTCAATTTGTTATAAAAACTAGTGATATTTCAGATTTTGTAAAATCAAAATTTCAAATTTGGAAAAGGTTACAATTATAGTATCCCTAGAGCAGATTTGAGTTTTAAAAGTTAGCCCAACGTGACTACTTGAAGCCCAAAGTGTGACTTTGGAAAGTTGTTGCGTTAAGAAATTCAAACTTTGAACTTCAATTTGTTATAAAAACTAGTGATATTTCAGATTTTTTAAATTAAAAAGTTCAAATTTCGAGAAAAGTCACGATATAGTAGAGCAGATTTTATTTTTAAAAATTAACCCAATGTGGCTACTTGAAGTGGTTAAAAGTGCAAGGTCCCGACATGTGCTCAAGGGCGTCCATAGAGCAAGTACTAGCTTCATGGCCTGCTAACCTGTCAACAATATATCGCAAACTATACAGGTAACTGTAAACGTAATGGAAACTTAAGACTGATAACATGTACGTGTGGAAAAGTCAGGGCAGAGTAGGCAGGAGCTATGGCAACACCGACAAGTAGTAAGTACTGCCATTGCATAAATGTCCAATGATACTTGACTAAGAGTGAGGCGCTGAGGTATGGTGGCGTATTAGTGATTGGGTGTCGATTTTGTTTACTAATGCCACATCATATACTGCTGTTTTTCTGCTGTTCATACCGAACGTATTAGAAAAAATCGCGTCCAGGTATTATAGCTCCTCAATCAGGCAACATGCATGCTTGTTTACATTAATAACTGTGCAATCGGCATTTAAAAAGTTAATTAGTGTTTACTGTTACAGTGCAGCAAGGCCAGAATGGGACAATCAATAAGTTATACCCTTTACCGATAATTGCAGTCAAAGTTTCAAATGTATTTTAATTCATCTTTACACATTTTGCATTGTCACATGTTTACATAACTTATCATGCATTTGCAACAAAGATATGTCCTTAATCGATCAATACTGGTTTTCTTCAAAAACAACAATATAGTTTCGCATTTTCATATGTTTGCACTATAGAATATGAAATATATTTGTAAAGATTGGCAAATACAAACATATAATTGCTCATGTTCAACTCTTTTTAAATCAATATAGCAACTTGTTTTTCATATATATTCAATCAAAAAACCAAACAAAATGAAACAAAATATTACAGAAGAATACAAAACCAAGCCAAACAAAGACCTCTATTCAGTTTAGTAACATATTTATGGTCGATATAAAAGCATAAACCTTGATTGTTAACATCATTCTAATATAAAAGGGAAACAATTTTGTACAAAATTCTGGCATTTATCTAATACTCTTTCAATCATAATCAAGTTACGATATTTGTCAATTAAATTGCACGTCGGCGATGTATAAGAAATTGCAGAGATTTAAAGTTAATATCAACCATGACTACTTTCAAACCACCAAGAACATTGCTAAAGGTGGACTGAGTAACTTATTGCACCCATGTCTTCGTTTCATCAGATATGCTAGCTAAAGTCTAATTGAACCATGGAAGGAGCACCTAACAAACAAAGATGTCAGCAGAAGAGACAACATACGTTCAATTATGGGACTGACATCTGCCAACTGAAGACATGGTAATTGGGACAAGATACTTGATTGAAGAGTAAAGTTATTGAAAACCGTCACTGACCTTCTTATTTTTTTTAGGGTAAAAGTGCTGATGAGCACTGGTAAAGAACTTGACGGGAAATTGTATTAAACATGTCAATCTAATAACCAGACAGAGCACATTGAGAAAAAAGGACTATGTTCAGATGTCATTCATTGGGAGCACTTAGGAACTTTTCGGCCCTGGATATCTTGAGATCTAAATGTTCTACATCGTGGTACGTATGTTTGAGTATTTATTGGATTTCAAAGGATTTTGTTTGGGGGAGGTTCGTTACGACATTTGAAAAACGCGAAAGTATTCGTCGGCACATTGTGCGCAACAATGTATTTTAGAAGCTAATATACCACCCACCTTTCAGGGTCAGTTAATAGAGATGTATCTGTAAAACATCGTTACATATTTTCACACAATTCACGGCAAAACGTATTGTTGAAGCGTTGCCTGTAATTCCCAATATAGTTTGACTGTCAACCATAAACTTCACTGGCCTCAGACGAGGGTCATTTTCAGTCGTTGAAACGACATTCTATATTTTTTCTATAACGACAGACGTAAGGTAATGAAATATAAGTCGTATAAATGTCTACGTAATGCAATAATAATTGATTTAAATTGCGCAGGTGTTTGAAAGTAGGTTTGTCATGTGAATAACATCGCAACAGACGAACCGTAAAGATGATTACTTCAAAAGTGTTATGCTGGATGCATTTATTAACCTTCAGGCGATATTTACGAAGACAGTACTACTGCCTATTTTACGATGGCCAAATCCCTGTATTAAAACAATGAAAGTTACATGTACATGGTCGATAAAATTCGATATTTTCGGTCGATATTCCCTGGTAATTCAATAATATCATTATTCTTTATAAGCAGGCACATTTCTATAAGAAAACAGTATTATTGTCTAATGTAAACGTGATTTTTAAAAAGAAAAAGCTTTAACAAATACATTACATAGCTAGAGGATTTGAATTTTCGCACAATTCCTCTGTAGTTCACATTTGAAACCGAAACTACTAGTCACGTGACTAAAATTTAACAGTTTCAACAATACTAAATTAGGCATTATTGGCGTCATTTACTAAACGAGTATCTTGAGTCCTTGATATCAAATAAGAATGTTATTTTGTGGAATATAAACATGTATAGCTGTGTAAAGGGAGATAGTTTTCTAGCTACCGCGTCATTACCATTAAACATATTAAAAATATTAAGTGCTGAACTGGATATTTATTATTTTCACAGGCTCGTCGGAACCCAATATACACATGGAGTCTGATGTGTTTTGGGCGGAAACTTATTTGATCGGATAGACAAATCGTAGACATTCTAAATCCGATTACATTTTCGTCAATAGTACATCTTAGCCTGAATTATGTGTTAGGATACATCAAGTCTGAAGTTCTCGGAAAGCTTCCGGACCTCCTATTATACTTAGTCATCTTGTCGTTATCCCGATCATAAGATCAATTGGTTCACAATATAATAAAGTTGAATATATTCCAATGAACACGATGTAGCACCAGTTTATTGACATATCCTGTGTGAGATTTTGAAGAAGTCAGATTACTTTCTTTTATATTGTCACGTTTAAAAATGCTATTGCTATGATGAACTGGTGTATGAAATGATCGTCCGCTTGATTAGGTAACTCCAAAAATGTGCTTTGAGATAATAATCAATAATCAGTTAAAGCTGGCCTTCCACTTTGGTAGTTCACCACAGACGAACTGGTCATACACCTTTTCACTTGATGACAGAGTAAGCATGGAGAGATTGTATCCATGTCAAATTCCCAAGAGCACTGGAAGTGGCTAGAAACCCAGAGTGGTAGTTCGCCTTTAAAACTCGCGTAAAAGACATTTAAAGTTACTACATGTATAGCGCATTTAGTTGGCGTTTACTGCAAGGTTTCACCAGAACAGGAAAATATACATCGATGCCTTCTCTCGATTTTGATATTCACACATAATTTCATACCGATTAATAGGTTACCTACACTTATCCATATAAAATGGGTCTTATAAAATGTCAAGTTTTAAAACCGTTTATTCCACCGTCAGGGTGCAAGTGATGTTTAACTCTGTTTTTATAATGTTATATATTTTTATTTTGTTAAACGCTGTGGTACCATTGTGTAATGTGTAACAGCGCTATACATGCTCATTGTTATGTTTGTGATGATATGTTATAAAGCGACTGGATTTTTCAACTTTACATTGCTCTTCAAGTTTATGATTTGTGTCATCTTTGAAGTACAACAATGAACATTTATATAGGATAACCCTACAATTCCTAGATACTTTGGTTTGGCGCACTCCTTCATTTGAGAAGTACGTGTTGACATATCATATACAATCAAATTCCACTTAAAACCTACAAAAAAATTTTTTTACACTTTGGTATAATTAGTAGTATATAGTGTTATAATCAGGATTATATGCCGGTTTGCACGCAGACCGCAGTCCGTCGCTAACTGCTTCCGTTTACTAGACTCGTATGCATAGAATTTCGTAGAGTTTCACAACTCATGAATATTAATGAGTTCGGACATGAGCTTCATTTCTTTTTTTTATCACCCATTAAGATGGCTTTTAATACAAATTATGCCCCCAATATGATAGCTAAGATGTTTTTGTCAACTTTTTTAATCCAAAGAAGCAAATTTTCGTTTGAAAAAGGATTCAATTTTAATTAAAATCACGACCGTAAATTTCAAGTAAGCTTCCATAATTTAACCCGTCGTAATTTCGCTTCAAAACATACCTTTTTGACTTTAATCCAAGAAGCCAAGCTAAACACTTGGTGTAAAAATATGTTTTCTCTTTGAAACTTATGGTCATTATTTTTCATGTCCGTTAAGACAGGCTAGAACTAGCACTTTGTAGCGTTTTATTGACGAGGTAATCATCCATTTTTTATTCTGGTTTGTTGACGATATATCTGGCCTCCGATTGGTCAATCCGGTCAATCTTGGGTCGGAGGTCAATTTACGTAAATCAAACAAGAATGCCCTTTAAAATATTTCCTTTTAATATTACATGTATTTTCCATTCACAATATTGTTAATAAGTTATTTGCCTTGGAATAAATAATTTACAATGAAAACTTTTAATAATAATTATTTATACCCGCAAAAAAGGTCAGATTTTTAAAGGGTATTTTATTTATTTTATAAAATAGGGCGTGCATTTGTATGAATGAACTGAGAAACCTGACTCATTGATTTAAATGAATGACACGACACACAGAAAGAAATACTAGTAGAGAAGTGAAAGGTGAAAAGAGACAAAAATTTAAAGAGATTTCTACCTTTTTTTTGAGGGGGGGGGGGGGGCAACAATTTGTTATCGGGACTGGGCTGGGAATTGGATCTGGACTTTATTTTTCTTTCTTGCTTTTTTTTTCCTTCTTGAAAGCGGCTTTTTTGTACGCCTGCGCCTCTTTTGAATGCCTGCGAATCTCTTGTACGCCTGCGACTTTCTTGTACGAATGCGGCTTTCTTGTACGAATGCGGCTTTCTTGTACGAATGCGGCTTTCTTGTACGAATGCGGCTTTCTTGTACGAATGCGGCTTTCTTGTACGCCTGCGACTTTCTTGTACGAATGCGGCTTTCTTGTACGCCTGCGGCTTTCTTGTACGCCTGCGACTTTCTTGTACGGATGCGGCTTTCTTGTACGAATGCGGCTTTCTTGTACGCCTGCGACTTTCTTGTACGCCTGCGGCTTTCTTGTACGCCTGCGACTTTCTTGTACGCCTGCGACTTTCTTGTACGGATGCGGCTTTCTTGTACGAATGCGGCTTTCTTGTACCCTACGCCTGCGACTTTCTTGTACGCATGCGGCTTTTGTTCTGCATAGCCTATAGGTCTGATATAAGTCCATCCATGATACTACTACAAGTAGTTCTGTACTGTAGCCATACTGCACTGTGACTGTGACTGTACTGTACGTGTAGACCGTGTGTATGGTGTGTGTAGTATTCGATACCATCGCTATAATACAATACATGTATGCGTATAGTCGCACTCGCAGCACGTAGTACTGAAATCACGTATTTTCGATGGAAATCGTGATTCAAGCAAATTATAAGCGGCTCAGTTTAGCAAACATTGTTGACAATCTAAAACTTAATCCAAAGGCAGACATCGACAATCCGATAGGAAATTTTCTCCTCTACATGAATATCGCCGTGAAATTCCTCGAAATGTGTTAAGACGACCTGGAACTAGCAACTTTTGGAGTCATTTTACGAACGATTATCTACTTCCGGTTGATAATTTTGCGCTAATAACCATGATGAATTTAAGAAAACGAAGGATTAATGTGGATAGAAACCTAAACAATTATGCTCTCTGAACACTTTACTTTCAACATTTCACCATTTTGTATCGATTACGTGGGTCACGTGATCATTATCAATAATTTTGTAGGGCTTCTTTCAGGTCAGAAAATTGACCTCGTCCTCATTTCGCGGGTCAAATCGGAAATCTCGCGAAAAACGAGGATTGTAAACGGGGAACGAGACCTCATTAACTGATCGAATGCGGTCTGCCTGTTTGAATCATCTAAGGGCAATTACCTCTGTGACTAAGGTGTTAAGATATAAGTCATTGGATGGCGAATAACGACTAAGACGGATACAATTTGCTGTTAAGTTTAAGATTTTGATCTCAGCGGTTTCTTAATTTAGAATCTCTGAAGTCGTATTTATTTTGATTCCCCTGACGACTTTACTTTTTTGTATTTATTCTGTAAGGGTGTAAATAATTCTTGTATACAATAGATGTAATACAAGACGTGCTGCAGCATAGATATTTATAGCTGTATTAAGGAATGAACCACTTAATTATCTATTGAGTTAAGGATACATACATTAAAGTACACATTGAGAGTTTGCAGCTATCGGTAAGCTTCCGGAACTGCCAATCTACTTCCCTGCATTGTCATTATTTTGATCATAAGATCAATATGTTTAAAATAATTGCAGTTGAATACCAAATTAGAAGTTTTTTAATGCACAAAAGGAGGAAATTTGAAGGGGAAAAAAATCCAACTTGTGTACTCAATGAATCCCGCGTGACGTGTAGCCATCTTGATATAGCCAGATGGCATCTTTTGTACATTTTCACGTTTGCGGTAGTTGTTGTCGTGTTAGTTGAAATCGTGTTTCAAATAAGCGTAAGTTTTAATATAAGTTTACGTGATCCAGTATAAAAGATTATCATTATGCGGTTTGTTGTCTTCTTTCTCTTTCTTTGCAATATTGCACACTGTAATGTTGAGATATGCGCGATTAAAGTTTATTTCTTTCCCAGAGAAGGCCAGCGAACATGTCTTGACCAACTTTCTAACTTGCACGACGCTCTCATCCATTGAGGTAAAGAGGCTAATGACAGAGCAGGGTTACTCACTGTTAATAAACCTATATTATTGACATGTTTGTTGACATTGAAAAAAACTATGTACGCTACTTGATATCAGTAATTGAGATGCCATCATGTTCGTATTACCATTTGCGCAATAAACTTATTATATCAGACTTATCCGGTACACTACGACCCTAAAGTAGCATTACATGGGCTCCAGTACGCTCCAAGCATGATCACAATATAAAGTTTTTGTGTCGTGACTTTATTTCTTACATTCAACCGTATCCATAACTGAACCCCCAAGCAACGCATCAACTTGTTTCACATATTCTATAATGATTGGTTAACATTTGCAAAGCCCCTGAGTCTATTTACGTAAACTGTGTGAATGTTAGACGTATAATCAGTTGATTCAGTGTGTGTCATGGATATCCGGCGTTCTGTCTTCATTCAATACATGTGAAAGTAACACTGCCCATGGAGATGTCAGCTAACTGGTTCAATCTGATTACCTGTGGGATCGGCTTTGTCCTTGCCTTGCTGAATGTTACTTACGTCTTCTGAGGGATGAATATGGTATTAGTGACGTCTTTCATGTCTTTAGCGAAGTGAAGATTATGAGTATTGCTTTCGGTACAAAATGCAATTGGATTTCCCTCGGATGGATGTAAATGTACTTTTGGATAGGTAATTATGGCGAATGATTCAACAGCCCTTCATTACCTCAACATAGACGAAGATTTACAATTACCCATTTGTAAGTTGTGGTTTGCTATAATAGTTGGGGATGTAAGGGCACTATAGGGGGGGGGGGCCTATAGGGGATGTTTGGTTCAAATTCTTCTAAAAGCACCAAATTTGGCCCAGATGTTGCTAATACTATACTCTTCTGATTTAAGATGGATGCCAAAAATAACGCCCTCTGAGACGGCCATATTGCCCAAATCCAAAATGGCCGCCATCCGAGGTAGAGATTAGTGGCTAGAATCATATATGTTGCAACTTTATAGGTAAATCTGGTGTCTATCCCTGGGTTTAGGGGGTTAATATACTCAGTCATAATACTTTCGATAACCCTAGACACGCAGGTATACCCCCAATTAAAAATGGCGTCCATAATGGCTGCCGTTTTGGCAAAATATAGATTATTTTCTGTGTTAATAAGTGTTATACATATGTTTTTGTTTGTATTCCCATTTCTTTAATGTATACATCCATTTGTAATTAAGTATCCATACTATTAAACTTGATTTGGAGGGCAATATTATGCCTACAGGCTCTCTATACCATACTGATAAGCACATGGATTGCATTGGTTAAAGGTTTTACGAGGGTTTTCATCAGACTATACCACCAAGTTTCCCCACCAACAGTCGTACCCACCAACAGCCGTGTCAAAGTCTACACCACCCATGATGTGGATAACTTAGATAACAAGAACAAGGGAAACTTCACTTTAGATGAGTTCCATGGATATGCATTGAGCGTGACCAACCATTTTTCGCATGGCAACCATGGAGTGAAGCGGGATCCCATCAAGATTGACCCTTGTGACACATCAATTCCCAAGCTACCAGACTCCTATGTGATCAGTCCCCTGTTGAACTTACCAGCACAGATGTATTTGCACACCCAGATATGGCAACAGTGAAGTCACATCCTCAATTGATGTGCGAAGTGCCAAGATCAAGGATGAGGCATGGATGTCACATGTAATCAACGTGCTAAAGCAAGAGAGAGTTGCAGAAGAGGACATCATCACCTGGTCAGGATACAACTCGATACTAGCGAGCGACGAGATCGTGAAGCCCCCTGCAGAGATAGGCATTTATCCCCTATTCCCAGACAAGGCAGCATCCCATCCTCTATGAAACACGCGATGGAGCTGACGATATGAAGGGCACCGAGTTCCTCAACCCAGGTCAGACAAGTGTTCTCGGGGCAGATCAACTGCTGTTTGCTATTATTAAACTCATTCAATGGCAATACCCTGATACTTCCATTCAAGGTTTAATAAACATATCATTATCGCAGCTAAATGCTGAATTACAACAATATTTACAATATGTAATATATTTCTTTCAGTATGAGAATCAGAAAGAGCCACCAAGCCTTGCGGATAGAGGGCCACTGCGATCTGGGACAAAGTCAGATATTCAATGCACCCACTGGCCGTGCAGCTGCTGCCAAATAAGCCTCAGTGGTAGTTTTAGATATGGCAGCAGTGATCAACATGGTACGCACTACACAACAGCAAGAACATTCAGTGAGTATGTGACGCGTCATATAATACCATTTCTGAATGCCCAAATGAAGCAAAATACTCAACGCATCGACGCTGTATGGGATGATTATGGGATGAGGAAAATAACCTCAAAGCTCTCACGCAGCAGCGACGTGGAACTGGCCCACGGATAAAAATTGGCGATGGCAGCACTCCTATCCCAATCCATGCATGGAACACTGGCTTCCTTAAAAATGAAGAAAACAAAAAGGAGCTATTCTCATTTATCAGCACAGAGATATCAAAGTATGACATGGGCGGAAAGCTCCTACTGAGTACTCGCTTTGAGACAGTGCTCATTGCTCTCCAACAAAGAATGTGACCTCACAACACTTCAGCCGTGTAATCACTTCGAAGCAGACACCAGAATCCTATCGCATTTAGCTCATGCCGCAAAGCAGGGTCATAAAACAGCCTATGTTCGCACCGTGGACAGCGATGATGTTGTTTTGGCTATCCGGTTTTTCGGAACCCTATGTCTATCAGAGCTCTGGGTTGGTTTCGGCAGTGGTAACAAGTACCGGCCCGGACATACCAGTCCATACCATCTACTCTTATCTCGGTCCATCAAAATCCTTAGCACTACCTCTCTTCCACAGCCATACGGGGCGTGACACGACATCACAGTTTCTTGGATTTTTTGCTGATTGCTCACCGTGATGGACTCGGTTTTGTTTCCATTAGACGGTAAGGGGCGGACAGCCCAGCTCACACGGATACATGTGACTGCAGTATCACACATTTGCAAAACATGCCGTCGCTCAACGACCAACGAAATATCCATCTTGATTTGTAATAAATAGTACATTTCCCTTAAAAGAATGTCTTTTCTAGACATGAAAATAATGTTGTCTTCAACGGCGCAATAGACGTATAACCACGATAACAGTTAATGACAGTATCATGTGGTAATTATAATCAACTTGAAATATATCTTGAATTGAATGACTTTTAACAATGCTTACACCCCACGTTCAAATGGTCAAGAGCACTAGTTCGGATTAGACTATTTGATGAACATTTTAATAAAATGTGCTTGTTTTATAGTTATTGCTTCAACTCGCGTAACGATATCCCTTGACTTCGCGCAATGCCCAACGTCTGGAGTGAGAACGGTTCGACCTTAATGCCGATTGATTTTAATATACCAATAATCATTCATCAATGCACGTGGTTGAACATTCAAACGACCTTCACTTTAACTATGGTCACGCGTTATGAACTCGCATGAACAAACTCAATGGGGATAATCCCATGCTTTGTTCTTTTTACAATAACTAGTCATCCCCTAATGTTACAAACACAATTCTGGTCCCATTTGAAAGGATATTTAGTAGTCTTTCAGACCATGATCATCAGCTTTCTTCCTATTCGCTACACAGTCAACATGAATAATCAGCCTCAATTTACCGGATTTATAAAAATGACTATAACAGAAAAAGTTTCAACCTATGATAGCAAAAGTATACATTTTTGGAAAACTTGTAACTAGAGGAATTCAGGCATGCAGTTTAGATCAGGGAAGGGTACATCCTTAAAAAATATTTCTGAAAATTCTAAAAATCTTCAAAATAAAAATTGGAGATATTCACTAGCCGGTATAATTACCTTACCGACGTAGTAACCTTTGACAATTATATATAATCTGATATTTTCTGAACATTGTGAATCATACCATTTTAGTCCTTGGTCGTACTATAATCTCTTTAGCATATCTGCTTGTATACCCCCCTGGGGTAGTAAAGGTATGCATTTTCTGATATAAATGTGTAAAGTTAAAATCATGTCGCGAAAGCCAAAATCCGTGTGTAACGCGAAAGGAGGCGAGCTATAACACATGACCCTATATGAGATTGGACACCTTTAATTTTGAATAACACATCAATATTTTAACTTAATAACTGTGAACATAATTTGAATGGTAGCGTCTGCATAATGTAAACAAGTTTTAATCAAGTGTATATATAACATTTACAATAGCCTCTACGATACGATATCGGTTATGGGTATTCATTTCTGCACTTCAAGTGAGTACATAATAAACAAATGTAATCAGCGAGAGTAAACTGAAGTGCAATCTTACAGTGTAATCAACCTGGGAAAGTGAGTTGTTATTGAATCTATGCACATAACTACTGGAAACCCTACTATCTATTAAAGACGCAATATCAGTCTTGACTTTAATCATGCCTTTCAGTTGTATGTATGTCGCATCGAAACTAGCTCATCCTATTTCGACGATGCTTGTAATGTTTTGGAATACCTTGTACTCTTCAAATTTACATTAACAGATAAAATATTATTATTATTGGTAGAAATGACTCCATGCTATAACAAAGTAATACGCGTAGGATGTATAATAAGCATATCATCAGTAAATACTTTTTTGTTTACGATATTGACACATCTATTCCATTGAGTTATCTATTCCATTAAGTTCCAATAAAGGTTAAAACCATTTGTGTGCTTTATATTCTACAGCTGTTTCGCTTATCGATCACAGATACGGATTGAATTAACGGAAACAAGAAGACTCTTTCTCAGTAAAATACTTAAAATATGCAGAGCATACACTGTAGCTATTGAGTTTTAACACGCCCTTCTAACTCACGATTGCCTCGAGTACCTTAAGTGCGCGCGTCTACTACACGATCACAAATGGATGAAGAGTTTTAGATTTCATTTCTCTGATGGCACCTGCATGATTGGGTATCAATCTGCATGTTTGGTTCGATGACTTTGACTGAGTGCAGACCTTGCCTTAGGTTGTGGAAGGATTTTGTCACAGTCTTTTAATTCGGATTTATAATAGCGCCAATTTCTAAGCGCTAATGTCATACCTATACGTGTTCAGAATTGTTCGACATATTGACCAACAACCCTTGACCATTTTTTACCTCAAACATTCTATATAAATCAAATGACTTCACAAGGTGTAGGCCTATATTGATTACATTTAAATCTATATACTTCGGTCACCAAGGCAATGTCTTTCGATTTGATGTGCAGGAATCATTAAAAAGAAAATAAGGACTTACCTGGTAAACGACATCTCTAGGTGTATATTAATCAAATATGACCTGCATCCTCGTTCGGCATGGTGATATCTTTAGAATTGATGTGCAATAAGTATGGTAGACCATTTAAATGGAGGTGAAAATAGCTTGCCTTACATACAGGGAGCAATCTCGTATACCCGTTAGTGAGCGGATATACAGCACATGCAGTTAGAATGACAGACGCAAATGTCTTGAATTATTCTCCATTGTTCTTATTCATCAAGTTGATACTTTTTGGGTTGCCATCCTTTATTGTATTTACCTTTTCAGCGATGCACCCTGGCAATACCAAATGTTTCTAAATTGAACAATAACGTGACTTGTGGCTTCAATTGTTTCATTTTCCAACTTGTTAATGTCTATAACTGACCAATTGAGATGTTGAGAAAAAAAGGAACCGTGAGTGTCATATTATAAATTACTAGATTCTTTACAATGTGTCTGTAGCTAAGATGAAAATAGATCTTCGACTGTCCAATTAAATTAAAGGAATTGAAGTCAAATAACTACAGATAGAGAACAGTAACAACATTTAAAACTTACGTCATGGCCATGATAAATACATTTCGGAAAAGAGTTATTTAGTAATCACAATAATGTATCCACTACAATATCTTTTGGTTAATGAAAAGCTTAACATATAATATATGTGTAGAATTATTAGTCTGTCAACTAGAAGAGAGTACAAAAGTGCCACAATAATACGTTACAATCTGTATGTTGTTCATGTCTAATACATTTGAATAATACTCTCGCATAAAGGAATTATCAATAAGGCGGGATTTTCGAAAGCATAGCGTTATATAATTAATTATACTCTTAGTATGTCTGTGATTATGTACCTGAACATGCAAAGCTAAGCTACTCGTTAATTGGCGTTTACATTTACTGCACGGGTACGCCAGAATAGGGAAATCTACACTCTGATTTGGTTTGATTAATATTGATTGGAAAACATTTTCAGTTTAGTTAAAGATATCAATATTACTGGTCTCAAAATGTAGAATATCTGAATTTGAAAACATGTTTATCTCCTAACGACTTTTGACTTTTGCACGAAATAGCCATTGTGGGATGCACATTATAAGCTAATAGCTTATAGTGGTTATCGAAAGGAAAGCTTCCGAACAAATATTCATCATTTTGATCAAAATAAATAGGTTTGAAATATATAATTGCAGATGAAAATATAACCGGATGTGTTTTCAAAGCTTTTAATGCGGAAAAGGGTAAACATGGCGCAACAAAATCACCAAATTACAGTTATTACCAACTTGTCACGTTACAGACGATGTTGTTTTATGAGTTAAGATCGTGTTTCAAATATTCGCCAGTTTATTAGTGTGCGCGACAAAGTAATTGCTGATTATCATGCATCACACTATAACATTAGAATCATCGTATTACAACATTAATGATAACATGTTTGATATATGATATGAAAATATGATATGAAACGTGATTTATTAAGCGCATATCCAAAAACACGATCAAGATAAACATAATCAAATTACATTAAAATAGGTTAAAGGAGAATTAAATATACAATGTAATAATATACAGAAACAATTTAAGCATTAAAAAGCATGGATTAAAAACAGACTCATTTAAAAAAAGTACATTGCATCTGAAATTGACAACACATAAATACACCTGTGGAATCAGAAAAGTTGTCAGCATCTTTTTAAAAGATTGACACTGCATGCGGTGCGTATGGAGAGTGGAAGATCATTCCACAGCTTTGGACCAATATACGAGAAAGCGGTATCAGCCATAGCAGGTTTGTTAAAAGGTACAACAAGGTGGGAAGTGCCGTTTGAAGATCTTAAACCAGCTCTTGGACAGACATACGCATACAAATCTGAGATAGGTAGGCCCTATATTATTGACACCATTGTACACATGCAGCAAGATCTTGAAGTCGATTTTCTGCTGGACAATCAACTAATGAAGCTCCCGCAAGAGTGGTGCAGCACTTGTGCGTCTATTAACACAACAGACGAGACGCTCAGCACAAGTCTGAAGTTTTTGAAGGCGCTAAACATTAAACTGAAAAATACCACCCAAAAGAGAGTTGCCATAATCCAGCCCAGAGAGGACTAAAGATTTCACCGCAGATATCACTCTCAGAATGAAAACACGGAGTTGATTGATTAAACTGATATGCTTATTTCAATGGAGTTAACCGTGTTTGTCTTTTGTACTTTGTAGTTAGAATTACTCATATACCTGTTTCTTCACATAATTCTCCTTGTTGCTTCATGTTATTAAAGAGGGAGCCCCGTCATGGCCAGTTATTCCCGAAGAACCGCCTTACACATGTTCCCTTGATGGCAGACAGAACAGCGTTACCGCGGAAAATGTCCTATAAGGAAATGACTTTCCAGAGTGAAGCTCCCATTTAACAATAATCGGCTTTGGTGTTGGGGTCCTCCTTGTTTTTCGGGTTTTTATGTCGGCATTAGATTTCTTATACTATTTTAACCTATATCAAAACAATGCAATCTCTTATATATGCTTTCGATTCGTCAACCGCCTAACGCTTAACGTTGTATTGATTTTTTAGCAAAAAACAAGATCTTTAACTTTGAAAGCTATGCTGATCACGTAAAATTGATGCGGCAAGTTGTTTAGGTTTGTTTCGAAGCCGACAATTGGAATACCCTTGAGTCTACAATAAACTTTAAGAGAATGGATATAATTTTACAAAGAAACACGACAGAGAAACTCCAAAATAATCACTTCTGTTGATGTCATGATGCAAAAATCGTTGTCCAATCAATTTGTCACTAGTCCTTGAGGCAATAAGAAGTTTGAGGAGAGCAATTTGGTCAGGGTTGATTTGATTAGGTCGATATTGTTGTGAATTATTATTCAACCCAAACATATTTCTGACAGATGCCACCTCTTTGTAGCTGTCAATCAATCATTGCGTCTGCATGGAGTGAAAGATTAGTCACATAATAAAGGCAGTGCACGCGTAGACTGTTTGCCGTTATTCAATATTTTTATTGCGTGCTGTTTCTCAATATACACATTATCTGCTGACAGCGTAAGAACTTTTCTCATGAAAACTTTCATTTGGCTATGATTTTCTATATGAATTGAATTCTAAACAACTAGAATTGTACATTATTATAGGCTTCAATGGAGCTAAAAGAAGATAATTATTTTGATGTCTTGCTATGGCAAATTGACCAAATGATGGGATGGCTTCCGTGGTTTCCATTCTTGTATGGCTAGCTTGAGTGTCTCCATCTCCTATCTTGAGCCTGGCTTGTAGCTTGTGAATGTCGATTGAGGTCTGATCTTTCGCTATCAATGTGCAAACTCTATCTATGCCACATTCACTAATTTGTGCTATGTGTATTGTTAAACCCCGTCGCCAAAACACTTACCTCTGATTTAATTGCCGTATTATCAGCAAGACCGATAGCCTAGTGGCTATTAGGTGCATGAGTGTTCAGGAGACCGGAGTTCAAGTCCTCGCCGGTGCATATCATTGCTTATTTTTTGTTGGGACGTTCACCGGTGTTTGTTAATATTTCTTGTTATTGTCTAATTATAAACACCGTGGGTTGGTAAACTGCTTTATATTATATATAACTTGGGAGCGTTTTCCAACGAAATCGCTATCGCTATAGTGTTATGGTAATGAAAGCATGTCTAGGTACCCACTCAATGAAGTAAATGCTGCATTGATTCCCGGAATACCGACTTGATGTTAGATGGAATAATGATTAGCCAGACATCTCCGTAACACAAGCCACAGTGTGCAAAACAACCTCGATGTTAATGTTTTATGTAAAGAAATAAAACGTGATCCATCGCGATATAAACTATGCAACCTTTTATCGGAATCGTCGTACTATATATCTAGGAAGATGAATATTTCGCATATCAAACCAATGATCATCAAAGCCTCATTTATATGGGTACATCCGATTCTTGACGAAATCAAGGAGTATTGAGTGTTTACGGGCATTATACTGTATTGAAGGGCAAAATTTATGTTAGAATCTGCAGCTTTAATTTAAAGAAGAAACAAATATTATGAGCTGCCGTGAAATTGACATTTTTACGACCATATTGACCGAATATAAATAAACCTGTTACAACAACGCTCCTTTCTATCATTTATCTATATATCATACGCTAGTCATTTGTTGATTGAATTCACAGAAAGTCTGTCAAAATCACACAAACTGTCATCGCAATTCATTGCGTTAATGGATCCAGTTTGTTAAAAGATTGTGTAAAATGGGTTAAATATATCAAAGTTGGAAAACGACATTAGCGGCTATGCATCGATGTGAGGACGAAAGTAATATGTCATCATTACGCTATGTAATACAAATTGTTGTTGAAGGAAAAATAATCTACAATAGCAAATACACATTCGAAAATCCAACTAGTCAAAGTCGAGTAAAAGAATCTCATTATCGCTATCCCATCGTGACTTTTAAAATATTTGGTTAATTCTACTGACAAAATAAAACCGTACATATTGAGGCCGTTCAAAATGTTGCGACGCGATAACTTATTTGTGTTTTAAATAAATCAATGAAAAACAAATGTCTTGCAATCCCTTCTGTTTTAAGCTTTTGATCCCAAAACCACGATTAAAACCAGGAGTTTTAGGTTGTCACAGCATTTTTCGTCAGCTGCCTGACATGACATAATCTGATTGTGGTACATGTTACTTCAGAATAATATACAATGGCCAAAAATAAGGCCAAACAAAGAAGAAGGTCTGTCTCAGAAACATTTGGCAAAAAAACAAAGTGCTGGCTGTGCGATTCTTTTTTTTTCTTCCTTTTTTTTAGAAAATAGGCTATGAGGTATGCGATTTTTTTGTTGCTTATCCAAGATTACGGAGAACTTTTTTTTACTTTAAAAAAAAAAGAAGCATAGACCTACGCGCCGTAACTCATTTCACAAACCAATGCGGGCAGGCTTCTGAGACAGACCTTCTTCTTTGTTTGGCCTAAGCTGGTTAAGATAGAACATAAGATTAGAGTCCCTAAGCGCCATCGCCATAATAGTTTTCCTGTAGGATTAGACGAAAAAGTCAAGATTTTGTATAGGGATTAATAGTTTACTTTGTCATCAATATGTAAATAGCATGTTCAATTCGCATAGCAACTTGCAAAGCACCAAGTCCTAGTTTCATTTTCTGCAACTGCAAACTGAATACATCAACGTAGTATCATCTTTTAAAGACGAGGTAACAGTTATAAAAACGGTGTTAGAAAAATGTTGGCAACATTAGCCTCCCTTGTGGACTTCAGATGGCGAACATTTTCCCTTCCTGTAATAGTAATAGTAACTTTAAAAATCATGTTTAACTACGAGGACCAATTTCAGTTTCAATTTTGCCATATCAATGATTTGAATATTTGATTGCACACAGTGCTTGACATGAATGCAGCACATTATAGTGTACAGTGGGCCACGACACTATTGCTTCTCAGTTAAATTTAATTAGCAAGCTATTTTTCAATATGAAACACGAGTGACTGGCATTTCAACAATAGGAAATATGGGACACACACATTAATTTTGCCCATACTTTAGCAAATGTCTGCTTCGATAATTGCCTAACTCACTTCTCAGCGAAATTGAGTTTTTTGCATAAATCATGACTTCATTACATTATGCACACGCTGTTATAATACCTAAGTCATTGACCAATCAGAAGTGTTGATAAATGAAAAATTGCAATTCTGTAAGTCAGCATTGTGAGTTAGGCAGATTGTACTAATGATGAAAATTGTTTAAAATGGGTCATATTGACTCGTATTAGGCATTATAACAAACCGCATTTCACTTAAAGGTATATCCCCAACCTAATTATATCCAACAGTTACTGCTCCTGTTGAAATTCACCTGCAATATTCATGTTGCTATTCAACATATCGTCAGCCTGCTTCGATAATTGCCTAATTCACTTTTCATACTTTTGTTGTTTTCTAAGAACTAGACAAAATGAGTTAGGCAATTATCGAAGCAGGCTGACAATAAAGAAATATCTCCAAGAATTAGGTATTTCTCAATATCGCGAAAAACACCAAAGTGTCTCTTAAAACAGGGAATATTGGGTGCTCGTCATTTGATTTCACACACTACAAAACTTCCTAATATTTAACAACCATAATATGGTATTATAGTTGTCAATATTTATAATATGTCATCCGATATTTATTGAAGCGTCGCGATTATTCACGTGACATTATTGTACATTCTGAGAAAACCCACCTCAACCACTTTTACAACCCGATAAAAAGTAAGTCCAAACTATGAAATATTTCTAGACCATCAATAATGATCCTACATGTAGGTAGTTTTTTTCTGGTCACCCTCTATCTAAAAAGTTGGGTGTTTGGCGTACAACATAATTATGTTACCTATAATAATATAGAAAGAAAAACCGTATGTGGTGAAAATAAATAGTGTGCACTATCCTAACAAATTCATATATTATTTAAAAAATAATCATAACACCTATTTTGGGTGTTGATTCGTACCTTTAGTCCACTGAGATGTAAAATACGTTTACATTATTGTGAATAATACCCCGTTAAAGTTCCGTACAAATAAATGTTCTCGTTAGGGAAACCTTAAAAAACCCTAGAGAAAAAAGAGACCTACCATGTGCAAAATGTTCATCGACAGTTTTTAATAAGATTGCTTTATAATAAATGTGGGTCAGGTACTAACTTATTCAGAGGGTATTATCATCTTCTTCGGTCGATGTCTGGGATCTAATGCTCCTCTGTATCCGTGTTCTGCATATTTCATCATTTGCTGCAATATTCGACTCATAAATAAGCAATGCTATTGCTGTAAAAATTCATCTCTCTGTGAGATAAGAAAATATTGGAATCCCTTTTCATTCTGTAACAACATGATTGGTTATTCTTTTCTGCTGACAAGTATTGGAATGGCGGAAAATGCAAGAAATGGAAGTTACAACAAAGTTTGCCTATTTTTCAGTCGATTACTTTTATTTTTTGGAAAGATAAACTAGATTAACTACGCATTATACAAACAACAACCATTTCATGGTTCAATGCATAAATCAAGGTAAAATAGTCGTTTTAATCCGTGCACAATTTGTTTTGGATCCATCCGCACCCTGTATAGAATACCTTCGCAAAACCAATTCTCAAAGCCAACTTTCACACTTTATATTCTACACCTATTTATACCTTATCGATCCATAGATATCGGCTTAACGTATTAGTGGACACAAGACGAGTCTTCCTTGGGAAAATGTTTCAAATATGCGAAGCACATACTTACCTCGAGTTTAACCCGCCCTTCAAATTCACGCATGATTGCCTCGAGTAGAATGAAGAGTTCTAGATTTCAATTCTTTGATGGCACCTGCCTAAATGGGCATCAATCTGTTGTTTGGTCCAATGTCCGCGACTGCGTTGACACCTTTGAACATCTTTCCTTCATTTCGAATACTCGGCCTTGGTAGCAGAAATAAAGGGTTCTAAAAAGTTTTTTGCATAACTCAACATACAATTAGACGTCTTGAGAGATTGAAACATTTATGAAAAGCAAAAACACTTGGATATCCATACTAGATTTACCTATTTCGATATCATTATTCTTTACCCAAAATAGTCATATTTTCCAAAAATTATGTTTTCAGAAAAAAGTTGCACCTTTCAAGATCATATACGAGTTTGTTTGCATACCTTCATACATATTTAAATGTTTTGAGAGATTAAAACACCTACGAAAAGGAAAAACGCTTGGCTATTCACACAGAGTTTCCCCTTTTCAATACCATGTTTACTTTTCCCAAAACAGTCACATTTCCTAAGAATGATGTTTTCCAAAATGTGGCACCTTTTAACGATACCGGGAAGTTATTGACGTGACTGGTGGACATTATTGGCTAGTCATGCATGAAAACATCATTTTTTTTTAAAATTTCAAATAAGGACCAGCTAGATAAAGAAAATACTTTCTTTTGATTGAAAATAATGACAATTGAAATGAATTTTAAAAAGCACTGGAAACATTTTTGTAACTTTCTTGCATACGATTTTGTAAAGTGTCACTTTTCCTGAAAACATCATTTTGAGGAAATGTGAATGTTTTGGAAAGCCAAGCGTTTTTCCTTTTTACAAACGTGTCAATTTCTCAAAACGTACAGGGCACTAATAAAACTCTATTGTACATTTCACGGACATAAATTATGCTAATGAGCTCATTAAATGACGTCACTCGCATCATCGGGTTTTCCCGATGATTGAAATACGTTGATTGAAATTCTAGGTCGAGTAAAATGATGTTCTTATTTGTTGTCTGTGAGCTTTTCTGATTTTTTTCCCGTATTGGAATATTTTTTTTATTGAAAATAGACAGTTCAAAGTAAACGTTGGTTCCAAGTTCAACTGACAGCACATGTATTAAAGGCGACAGCAACGGCAATATGCAAGCAACATTTGAGAAAAAACGATGCCCGACTTTGCAAGAAAGTGTACGAGGAAGTGTACGGGTGAACATGACAAACCAAAACAGCCTAGTAACTAATCACCTCCGTGGCGCAATTGGTTAGCGCGTTCGGCTGTTAACCGAAAGGTTGGTGGTTCGAGTCCAGCCGGGGGCGTTGTTACTTTTTGCATTTAATGCAGATTGACAAACAAATCGCAGTAAAAATATAATATTGACAAAAACACAGACCACTTACACAAAAATCGCATCTGCGCATGCTCCTGTCGTGATCGAAATCCACCACACAAGCAATGGGCGAGTTTTATAAGTGCAGGGGGTGCTTTTTTGAACCCTTTAGTTTCAAGATAACGCAAATTGCAAAGCGCTACTACCGTTATTGTATGTGAGGGATCTTCCGATCCGAAACATAGACCAACATGAACATGCTTTACCATAAGCATAAGATTTACTACGATGGATCATGTGATTCGTGGTCTTACTCAATTTGGAATTAAATCATCGATGCAAATGCACGCGGCGAATTTTTACACTTAAGATCATTATTTCGATGCAGCATAAATATTCAAACTTAGAAAAGTAATACCTTCTGAGAAGATACCTATCGATGTATATTGATCACCAAGGCAAGGTCGTTCAAATTGATGTTCAATTGATATTAGAGTGGAATATTTCAAACGAGTATAACCTTCTCTGATCGAAAATTAAACCTTACATCTTTGAACAAGAATATATCTTACCATGCTTACGGTCTAACTAGGTAGACGACATTTCACGGTGTTTACTAATCAAATATAAATCCGCGTCTGCGTTCAGCAAGATGAAGTCTTTGAATTGATGCGCAATCGATATGGTGGTGGGATACCTTAAAACCTCTCAATCTTATGATTTAAAATAGATTGGATAGAGGTAAGAATTCCTTACCTTGTTGGGGAAAAAATCCATTAAAGAGTGTCTGTGCAGCCCATGCAGTTAAAATATATGAGAATCAAATGTCTTGATTTGTTGAAAAGTTGGAATCTCTGACGTTGAATTTATTTTGATTCCCATTAAAAAAATCCTGATGCTGCAATTTTTGAGGATGTACTAAGTAACGCAACATTTTTGAAAGTAATTTAGTCTGGAAGGCCGGGTATCATCTAAATGGAATGACATCTATTCCCAAAATAATGTTGTATATTTATGCTTTATCCCATCTGCAGTATGAACATGACATCAGTTTGTATTCCAGTGAATGACGCGGAATTTGTGCGTTACTCGTTTGTAGTCGAGCTATCGCATTACAGAAGCCAGAGCATTATTATGAATTGTTCGTAAAAAAAAAAATCCAACAATTAAATAAATTTCAACAACATTTCTGTTGTCTTCCTCAGTGAATTGTGTTTGATCTAGAGCTAGTTGATGCACTCTGGATTTCCTTTTTTCTACGAAAAATTCATAATGTAATTTTGAATTCCTGATGAAACTATTTCATGAGCCAGAGCATTAGTTTCACTGAACGGATAATAAGGCCCATACACTAGAATACTTACCATTTTTACGATTGACCTCGAGGTGGATTGGAGAAAGGTAATGAGCAATGTTAGGACATATGTAATATATATAATTTATCGAATAATGCTAACCATTTTCATGGGATGATACAGAAAATCATTAGATAGGAAAATGAATCTTTTAGGAACATTGATACATTTGGAAAATTCCAATTAGGCCCTATACTGAATGTATTGAAAAGCAATAAATGTACAATAAACAATGTACACACAGCTCCGATATGGGTCTTGCCAAAGCTGCAACTTATCTGATCCAATGTAATCTGAATCTAATTCATACGGAGGGTTGTTTTTACCGACGGGGTTATTTCAGGGTGGGGGGGGGGGGGGGGGGGGGGTGGCCCCATGGACCCCCATGGGTACGCCACTTATTTCAATTCTCTGATTGCACCTGCATGATGGGCATCAACCTGTTTGTTTGGTTCAATGGCCTTGACTGCACTGGACGCGTGCACTACGTTTCAACATCGTGCCAGTATTTTGCAGACATTGCCCTTTAGTGCCAATTACTAAGCGCTTATGTCTTAATTATACGAGTGAAGTATTTGTCAACACATTGACCAACAACACTTAAACATACTTTACCTCGAGCCCATTCCGTCAGAAGACGTCGCATGGTGTATTGATTAAATATAAATCCACGTATTCAGTGACCTAAGTAAGGTAGTTGGAATTGATGCGAAATTGAGATTAGAAATTTAACGAGTGTACTGTTTCCCGATAAAAAAAGTAGACTTACTAGGTAGACGGAATCTCTTTTTAAATCTGACATAACCTGCATCCTCGTTCGGTATGGTAATAGAATTGATGTGCAATTGATATCATAGACAGACACCTTGAAACCTCGCAATCGAATAATTTAAATGGAGGCGAAAATAGCATGTCCTACAGGGAGCAATATTCCAATTATTGAGTGGATATACAATACATGCAGTTGGAATGCTGAAAGCAAAGTCTTAAAAGCCAAAGCTGTTACATTAATAACAGCACAGGATGGTAACAAAAGATAATGGGAATAAGGACAATGGAAACAAAATAGTTGAAAACATCACAAAGTCAGATATCTGACTTTGTGATGTTTTCAACTATTTTGTTTCCATTGTCCTTATTCCCATTATCTTTTGTTACCATCCTGTGCTGTTATTTTCTTTTCAGCGGTGTACAGGCTGTGTTCAAACTAACAAAACAATGGTGACATGTTCACTAATCGATGGCTTGAATATCATTTCGTCAACAGTATTGAAATTAACTTACAGTAATACCCATTAAACATTATGTAAAACCCGATTCAAGTAGAATAGGACAACCATAAGCCGTCAAATCCTTGATATGAATAGACACAAACGTAATGTACGGACAAGTACTACAATACTCATATTTTACCTTGTGCACATTTATTCAAAATGTCAAGGAATATAATTGAGATTTTCCCAATAAGGCAGAAATTAATATCGAAATTGTAATTATGTTTCAGCAATACAAAATTCATATGATGGTTCAATCGACTCGTTGTCAATAGTAAAATCTAGTAAACTATCGAGTCGGCAACCGCCTACCCTTAAATTTGTATGGATTGTTCAATAAAACACAAGGTGCGGCTTTAAATGTGTTAGCTATGCTTCACACGTCACGCTCACATTGATGAGGACAAATGTTTATAAAGTGCTAAACAAAAGAAAGTCATACACTTTATTTAGGTCATTTTTTGACCAAATAGACTAGATAGACATTTGGATGCATTTTTCCGGCACAATTTGATACCAAAGTTGCCACCTAACAACAAAGAAAAAACATTTTTAGCACTATTTTAAGAAAATTAGTCACTTTTCCAAAGTCACCTTTTCAACGCACGCAAGCCGCTAAAAATGATGTGCATGACACTTGAATGGCCGGGAATGAAAGGGATATTGATCACACAGTGAAAACCTGTGTTGGGTCGTGCCTGAGCGAGCAGGCTATTCGATTCATCATCATCCGTCGGCTGCAGAGCAGGCGACTACAAGATTTCTCCATGCACGACGATCAGTGGCAAGTGCGGCAATTCTGTTTTTCTTGGATTGCACCTTCTTTGTCCCCGAGTAATTGTCTTACATATGTAAGGTATGAAGTGCGAGGTCGACCTGGTCTCCTTTTGCCATGCGTTGGTAGGTATAGAGCATATCTTTTTGCAGGCTCTTCTTCTGGCAGCCGGAGGATGTGACCAAGGAATCTCAACTGCCGTAGCCTTACCAAATGAATAAGTGGCTCAGTGCTGGTCATGGCGTACACGCTGGTGTTCGGGATGTGGTCAATCCGCCTAATATTCAGCATAATTCTGTAGCAGGAGGTGGCAAAGGCATTGATTTTATTTTCCATGTCTTGAGAGATCACCCATGACTCACAGCCATAGCACAGGATAGTAATGCAGGTGGTGTTAAACAACTTCACTTTAGTTGAGATGGGTATTTTGGGACTCTTCCACAGGCGTTCCAGCTTCCAAAAAGCACACCAAGCCAGTGACTTTCTTCTTTTAAGGTCACTTGAACCAGATGCCATCATAGAGCCAAGATATCTGAAATCTGACACATGTTTGATGGGATCACCATAGACTTGAAGTGTTGGATGGGTGTTGCAGTTAAAGTCATGTACTCTGTCTTAGGTGTGCTAATGATGAGGCCGAGGTCGGCTGCTGCTGCCGCTGTTCTGGCTAGCTGGGCCTGTGCCCGCGGAATTGAAGATTCCAACAAAGCAATGTCATCAGCGAAATCTAAGTCATTTAGAAACTTGGCCAGGTGACGACTGGAGCGACGAGGATGTGAAGACTCCCGAATCTAGCTCTGATGTGGCCTTCTTCAGTAGCTATTCGATTATGAACAGGTAACATGTGGTCTTTTCTTCCCTCGTAATGTATTGAAAATGTGACTTTTTAAAAGTGATTAATTTTCTTTGTTTATGGTTTATCAACCTTGGTATCAAATTGTGCCGGAAAATTTCATCCCAGTGTCTATCTAGTCTGTTTGGTCAAAAATTAATCAGAAGTTACACTAAAGGACTAAAACAAAGTGTATGACTTTCTTTTGTTCAGCACTTTATTTTTGTTTTAATGGCGGGATTCGAATTACCCGGGCGTCTATAAACCATGTTGTGATGTACAAAACTCGTTGTACAAACCTCGTTGTCACTAGTCTTTGAGGCAATAAGAAGCTTGAGCAGAACAATTTGGTCAGGGTTAAATTGATTAGGTCCATACTGTTGTGACTTATCATTCGAGCCAACAATATTTCTTTACACATGTCACCTCTTTGTACGGGCGTAGCTGTCACTCAACCATTGCGTCTGCATGCAGTGAAAGCTTAGTCACACAATAAAGGCAGTGCACGCGCAGACTGTTTGCCGACGACGGAAAGTTATTCAATATTTTATATCGCGCATTGTTTCACTCCCGGGGTTTCACTATAGACACTGATTATCTGCTACCAGCGTGAGGACTATGATTTTTTTATGTAAATGAAACTTTCAACCATTCGAATTGTACCAACCCCTGGACACTCATTGTCTATAACAATAGAAGGCAGTGTCGGACATGAATATACAATGAATAATCATATCAATGAATATTAAAAAATACACGTCATTTCTAGAGTCGAAAATTGAAAATACCAGACGATGGTGGACACGAACGGCCGTAACTTTGAAATCTCCGTTGGTTTCAATGTTATAATGGATGGATTTTGATTATGACCACAGAAAATTCATCCCATGTTGTAACTAAATTATTATCATCCTAAAGCCGCTGGGGCTGGATAACAAATTCAAGTGTCAGTATCGTCAATAATTTTGAAGTTATTATGACATTGAAACTTGCAACATAAAAGGAGCCTGGTCACTTTGCGCTAATATAATCATTAACTTACTGGAAACTAAAAGATGGACAATACAAGTTTTTATGTTTTGTTGCGTAACACAATCTATTTTTAAAGACCTCGACCAATAGCTTTGGACCCGGGGTTCTCACTATATAGTGGTACTACGTATTAACGTGTCTACCTTTTGGAGTGCCTTTTCGCGAAATTTGGTATATCGATGGGTGGCAATCAAAAAGGTTTTCATTATGCCCCATGGCCCGTACTTTGATAGATAGGTTTATTGATTAAAATACACTTAGAACCCAATTTTGGTTAATTATTACACTTTGAGAACCCAATTTTCTACTAGCTTCTGTTTATTGTTTGTATACTAAGGGTATATACAAGGGTAGGCCTATACTGATCGGTAGACATTTCACTTTGGTATACCGATCGGGTGTTAATTTTGCATATGATGCAGGTATAGAAAGTCTGGGAGGCACATGCACGTATGTTTCTCCTACCAAAATCAAACGTGGGAGGCACAGGCTACGTATGATTTTCGTACACCCCCCCCCCCCCCCCCCCCCCCGCGCTTTGGACAGCTCATTTGCGGCGATCCAAAGACTAAATCGTTTTTTATAGGCATCGGTTATTTGAACCGTGGATTAAACATGAAGCCAAAATGTTGACCAATTAGTATTATCGGCACGGAAAAGTTGAAAAATATTGATACAAATATAGTGACGCGGACCTCTTGCATTTACCGTGTAGTTAGTGCTCAACAAGTCAATGATGAATCTCTTCTGACCGGTGTCACATGTATAGAATCATTGTACGCACAAGATTCAAGAGTATAAAATAATCGCTGTTATACCTGACATGATGCTTTTCAACATTTTAAACTGAGAGTGAAATGTGTTCGTATAAACATTGACGAAACCGTACGGTATTCAGTGGCGTACGGATCCTAACGTCCCCCCACCGAATAAAACCTATCAAATATTCGTACGTCCGGCATCGTCTGAAAATCGAAAAGGCCCTCTACTGCCCTCTAACCTAGAAGGGGACTTTATTTTTTTTCTACGCATGCGTGCGATTTCTTTGGTTTGTCCACCAAAATCGTTGACAAGTTCCTATTGAGTATGTACTGCATTGCAAGTGACAGAACTTCTTGTCATGCGCTAATCAACAGTATAATCTGTCCCCCGGGCTCCATAAAAGCCTTAGGAAAAGTTCCCCGGCGATGTTCTAGCCGGCCGCGGAGGCATTCTTTGGTATCCCATGGTAAGATCAAGTAGACAATATTGATATTGACGATACACAGTATCCAAAAAAGTTTGATGTGATTTGATTTTAATGTTCCCGGACTGGATGATAATAAAAAAAAACCACACACAATAATACCGCTTTACGAAACACCTCACCTGATTGTGACCGTGCGGGAGCACTTCTCTGGCCGGGCCGGCCCTGTGAGACGTATATTTTTTTAAACTACATTATAACTTAATTGACGGTTGTATTGACTTTTTAAATCGCAATGTTTTTATCAATAGCAGCTGACTGTATTTTTCTCCTATGGCTGTTTTAACAAAATTGTTTGTATTTTTTGAGGTGTTCTTTGCATTGAATATATTTATAATCTTTTTATCATGTGTTTTAATGTATGTGTATTTTTTTAAGATATTGATCATTTGTTTGTAAAGTGCATTGGTGCCGTTGCTTTATGCGCTGTGTGTTATTATTATTAAAATGTATTATTATTATTATATGCTATAACCGTCTCTAACGTTAGTATTCTACTGAATAGCACACATTTACACGTGATACATGCGCTATCTAATTGAAGGATACATGTAGCACACATTGAATTAAAAAGTTGCACACATAATACTAGTAATGACACATGTGACGCATGCGCTGTCTACTAAAATAGCACTCATAGTAATGCCACATGTGACTATGCGCTATCTACTGACGATAGCGCATAGTCACTCATGTGGCATTACATTACTGTGGCATACACATGTGCTAACTTCCCGGCTAACTTAGCACACATAGTAATGCCTCGTGTGAATGTAGTGTGACATGCGTATAATAGCACACATAGTAATGGCACACATAACTATGCGCTAAGTTAGCACTGCCACCACGGTTATACATGCGCTTATCTACTAAAGTAGTGCCACGTGTGATAAATGCGCTATCTACTGAATGAGTCGACAATGTGCACATATCTTCAAAAGAAAGAACAAAATCAATTGTTTCTGATGGTGTTCCGAGTGCTGGCTATGGCGCCTCTATCTAGCATACCATCGGACCAGGCTTTCAGTTGACGTACGCATCGGAGCATCGTTGAAGCAAATGTCCCCTGGTAACCTTTATTGCAGATCTTAAATAAGAAATCTTGTTTTATTATACAGAGAATCCACTTTACTCATGCGTGCCCATAACAAAAGGTTTTAGCTCCCATATTATTCGTTGTTCAGATCAAGTCAATGCACGACCTTCAAGCAATCCTTAGCGTTAAAAGAATGATACACTGGCGGGTTATTTTCAAACGAGTATCCATCAACATGTGTGTTGTACAGAGTAAGATATATTCTGGTGGTGTTGCTCTTTTTATATTCTGAAACAAACTTTAGCTCCCCATCGGCGATACGTGTATTACCTCTAATCACCCTTCAGTGGTACAAGACTTAGTCGAGTCTATAAATAGTTATCTGATTCCCTTTTCCACATAGATTTCGACATCATTGCGTCTCCCAATTCGTTTATTAAAAAGCTAGCTTAATATTGTTTTGCTACAAGATCTGACTTTCCTGAGTGAAGTTGTATCAACGATTTTCTAGAAATTCATCGGTTGTACAGATTTCCAAAAGAGCCTTACATTGTTAATCATGGCACTGGTATTAAGTTTAACGTTAGTAACGGTCCCGTTTCTCATGTTTCTCTGTTTTGGAAATGTGTTTGCTTCTTGTATACAAATAGCTACAAATAGTATACATTATTAGCCTACATGTAGTTATAACAAACTAAACGTGATGTACACAAACTTGCGCTGACTGATAAAATGGTTTTACAACAAGTTTTGCCATCATTATCAAACCGAACTCAAATTAAATCAAATTAAATCACGTATTTATCGCGCTAATATACATGTACATGTATAGTTTACGCATACAATTGTTTAGAAGTTAAATAAATCAAAGAGATAAATGATAGAATAAACAACAACTATAAACGCATGGGGCCTTTATAATTTACAAAAATTGACATAAAAATGATGCTACATTAATCCACCGTCAAGTTTTAAAAAAATATTAAAAAAACATGGCATTCACGGATACACCGGGGATCGAACCCGTGTTGCCGTTTGCAAACAACATGGCCTACGATGCACGCCACAGAGATCGACGATTGTGGTTGGTGTTAGTTTAATTATTTAACCATTTATCCATTTATTTATAACGAACGGATTTTTATCGTGCCATTTTTGCCATTTTATACCATATTTGTATGTTACTCTCGCACAAAATGTGTTTATAATGTGATTATACTCCTTATTTTTGAAAGAACGGTAAAAAATGATGACGTTTTCGAACACAAAAAATTGCATCATTTATACGGTCCACAATCATCATCATCGTCATTGTTAGACTGGACGTTGTGTGACGTGTTGCATAATTCATGTATTCAAATTACTGCTTCGAATCGATCTGCTCTATGTACGCTTTTGTTATACTTCTCGGTCGCTCATCGCCAACGCTGTGCATGAGAACACAAGAAAAGTCCCCTCTCAGGTTAGAGGGTGGTATCTGTGACCTCTCACAGCAGGGCATAGGGTCAAGGCAGGGTTAATCATATTAATGACAAATATGCAAATGAGCTAAGTGTCCCCTCCTATTATATATACTCCTTGATTGTACCTTCATATAGGGTTTATTATGATGTGCTTGCAATGGCTATTGCCACTTCGAAATAATTGGATGCTTCCGCGCTTTCCGGTTTATCATTGTATCACTTGAGATTCTCGTTCTCCTATCTTGAGGCTGACTTGTGGCTTGGGAATGTCGGTTGAGAGCTGTGCTTTTGATACAGTTGTACAACATCTGTCTATTCCACATTCATCGTAGGAGCGATTTCCCAACGAACACGCCTAATTACCGTGAGTGTTATTGTAATGGGCGCATGTTTAAGTACCCACTCAATCTAAACGAATCCCATAACTAGTACGACGTAGATAAATGCTGCATTAATCCCCAGAACACCAGTCGATATAAAGACAGAGATTTAGATGGAATAGTGTCCCCGTAACACAAGCCATAGTTAGCAAAACGACATCGATGTTTTATGTGAAGAAAGTAAAACGTGATCCACCGCGGTATATGATCAACACGGTAGCCTTTCATTGGAATAGACATACTGTCTAGAAAGATAAATTTATTCGTATATAAAACCGATCATGAATCAAAAGATTCATTTAATATATTGGTACATCCGATTCTTGAAGAAATTAAGAAGTATTATTAAGTGTTTAAGGGCATTATACTCTAATTTAAAGATACAAAATATTATAAACTGCCATCAAATTGACATTCGTGTTTCTCATCATTTGACGACCATATTGACCGAATGTAAACAAGCCTGTTACAACAACGCTCCGTTTCACGTCTCCAGATATATATATCAATCACTTATCACATGCTAGTCATTTGATGATTGAATTCAGAAAAAGTCTGTCATAATCACACAAACTGTCATTTCAACCAATTTGTTTGTGTGAAATGGGTCAAAAAATTATAAGTTGGAAACCGATAAGTTGGAAAGCGACATTTGATTGAGCGGCTACGCATTGAATAGAGGACGAAAGTAATATTTTGTCTTTACGCGGTGTAATATAAATAATCAACAATAGCAAATACACATTATAAACTTCAACGAGTCAAAGTAAATTAAAAGAATCATTACCCAACATCACTCTCCATCGTAACCTGTATACACATTTTGCTTCATTCTGCTGACAAAAAGCAGGGCCGTCAGATGGGTGCGTTGGGTGCAGACGCACCCCCTTGAGATTTTTTTAATTTATTTTTTAGGGTAAAAATTGCGTTTTTCTTAGTTTCAAATTTCAATGATAGTAAAACTACTCTTAAAACATTGACTACAGTGCTTTTTGGACTGCGAAATTTTGTGTCCGTGCGAATTTTTTTGACCCCTATCATCCTTTTAAAAACTTTCTGCTACAACAACACCTATATTTCAAAAAGATATGAACAACATTATAAGTGTACCATACTTATGTCTGTCGTGAACAGAATAATGGTTTTATCCATAACATTCAGTATTTCTGGATAATTTTGGTGCTTATATCGGTGTCTTAATTACAGCTGTTATGTGATGCACATCCCCTGAACGGTAAGTCATATGTTTTACAACTTTAGCAACTGTTAAGGCTATACTGAAATACTGGATAGCTTCTACACAGAAAAAAATAAGTGAGTCATTATCGTAAAATGAGTCACTACACGGACAAAATGACTCATTTTGAGCCATAGTGTGTCACTACAAGGACAAAATGACTCGTTTTTCGATGATGACTCACTTTTTTTCTTTCTGTGTACTATGAATGAGCTCAATTACAACGATTGACCTTATAGGGCATATTGGTGCTTGTCATAACGATTCCCCAAGATACAACATTGCTTAATATATTGCAATCAAAACATGATATTTATTGGAGCGTCGCGATGATTCGATTCACTACAGTGCAACTTACCATAAATGCCCGTTTTAACCAACATCACTTACATGACAATAACAACAACCCTTTTCTTCCAATTAAGTCAAGTTTGAAGACACATGACATCAAAGCCTGAACGCAAATTTGTATTACAACTATTTTGCTAATTAAGCTCATTTGCATATGTTATGCAGATTAAATTAGCATCTAGTCCAAAACACATTTGACTTTTTATCTAAAGATGTGTACATCATGGAAGCCTGGGATAAGATACAATGTGCATATTCTTAATTCCGACATTTTTGTATGAGCAAATTAAAACATTTCTTTGTATTTTTCTCTTTATTTAAATAATTTGCATAATTAAGTACCTATATTCGAGACTTAATTTGAACATAACCATACCTTTAATATGGGTTTGTGACCTATCAAATTAAAGCGTAAGACATACACAACAAAATGGTTTGAGAACATTTTATGATTTTGTTCTTGTATTTAAACTGCACATATTTAAGCAATGAGTATGCATTCTACACGCCCTCTTAGCTTTATTTGTATGCAAACAAATGATTCACCAGGCATAACTACAGGGAACGTGCATTTGAATCTACCGCGTTAGCACTGCACATGCCATTATGTGTGCAGTCATGCACACCCCTACATACAAGGGGTCTGTGTGGTTTCATAGACCAGCTCCCTAGTATGTGCTTCTTGACATCTCTTTAGGTCTTTATAAATTGGAGATGTGTACTCAGCTGTGAAATCAAGGTCGGTTAAAAGCTAGCTTCTAGTTGGCTGGGCCCTATACAGTTGTGAATGGTGGGTACTGAAGCAAAGACCAATTACAAAGGAGGTTTAATAGAAATGTATAACAACATTAAAACTCACATACGGAGAGTAAATTATCTATTTGAACTTGAGTCATTTAAAAGCATTTGGATCACATACTGAATTGGTTTAATTTTAATTTTTCATGGACCAAAAGGAGGTGGTGTATAACCAATTGAAATAAAGGACGTTTATGGTAAGTTGCACTGTAGTTCGTGAGAAAAAAAAGTGTCAACCACTTTATAACCCGCTAAGAAGGCCAAACAATGAAATGTTTGTAGATTATCAACAATCGTATGCATTTATTCTTGGTCACCCTATATTAAGTTAGCTAAGAATTTGAGTGTTTGGGGTCTCTCACACACAACAAATTCATATAGTTCTAATACCTATTTTGGATGTTGATTTGATTCACAGAGATGTAAATTACGCGTAGGTACAATAAATAATATCCTGTTTTAGTTCTGTACAAATAAATGTTAAAGGAAACTTAAATCCAACTAGAGCAAATTAGACCGACTATGATCAAATGTTCATCGACAGTTTTCAATATTATTACTTTATAATACATATATGGGTCAGGTATATACTAACTTATTCAAAGGGTATTATCATCTCCTTCCGTCGATGTCTGGAATCTAATGCTCCTCTGTATCCGTGTTCTGCATATTTCATCATTTGCTGCCATATTAGACTTCTAAATTAACATGTCATTGCGCCAAAGCTTCATTTCTCTGTGAAAAAATCAATAGTAAAGTCCTAATTCGTGATGGTGTTTAAACATAGTGGATTATCCTCTTCTAAGTATGTTTTAAGGGGTCCTCACTGTACTAAAACGACTGTTCAAACAGAGGGTGAATAACAAAAAATTGTGCACAGATTGAAAGTTAAAGAATTAATTTTTCAGGAACATATTGAGTTTTGACAGTTGTGTGATGATAATGACCATTTTCGTAAAACCATTACGGTTCCATCGCCTTTATAATTTGAGCCACTTTGGAATTTAGTTTTTTGACTATAATGACAGGCCAAGATTGCTCCGTGAACATGAATCCTGACTTTGTCTAGCCAATACAGGCATACAGCCTTGTCAAACCTACATTGCACCGTCCACGGGCAAGCCCACACGCTGTGGTAATTGCTTGAGCGCTTCCTCCCTTGACCAAGGCATGAGAGTCTTGCCACATAGGGTTGTTTAATGTCCTAATTGGGCTCATTTTTAAAACTAAAACCTGCTCAAGCAAATTTGAACATTTTATTTCACAAAATCTGAATCAGCACTAATATAACAAATAAAGTTTAAAGTATAATTGTTATAACATAACAAATGATGAACTTAACACTTTGGGCTTGCTGCTGCTCGCCCAAATTATTATTGGAGTTTGGAAGCTATTTATAGACAGCTACTGAGTATGACATATTGTGAACATGAAATCTTTTCTAATATCATAAGTCAAGTTATATCCGACCAATTCCGTTCAAAAAGCTATCTTTATATAATGTATTCATTTTTGTACTTTAATTCACGAATATAAAGAAAAAACTGGATTTATTAAATTTGACAATGACTCCACTAGTGTGACGGCCTTGCTACAAAACACCCTAGTCAAAACCGGGTTGTCCAACGGGCCAGAGCAGGTACCCAAAGCGCTGTAGGCACTAACAGCTGGTGCAATAACTCAAAGAGTTGGGGGAAAGGAATGATGATTTACAACCCTGGATACCATGGCATATCCGTGGTCAAAAAAAGCTCAGTATATAGAGGGAACAGAACCGTAATGCCAATTTTACTGTGTGTAAATCCCATTGGAACGGCGAAAAACGCGGTCAGCTTACAAAACTTGTCACAGTTTGTTTATTTTTCAGTCGACTACCCTCATTTTTGGGAAAATTTACCAGCTTAACTACGCTTTATACACGCAGCAACAAGTTCATGGTTCAATGCACACATCAAGGTCAAATGACGGTTTAACACCAGCTACTTGAATCATAATAATTTCCCTTTATCTTTTGTTTAAATGCAGATTTATCAAGCAAAATGTCGAACGGTGATTACTACATTCATCATTTATGCCTTGAGCTATAGTACAGAATACTATCATATACTTTATGTTAAAGCCTATGGGCGGCCATTTAGGTCAAAAAGGTGTCAAATACAAATAAAGGTCTCAAACGTTCATAAAGGGGTGGTCAAACAGATAAAGGTGTCAGATAAAGGTGTTAAGGTGTCAGCATCTGACACCTTAACGTGTATTTGACCCCTTTATCAACTTTTGAGACCTTAACGTGTATTTGAGCCCCTAATCATCATTTGAGACCTTTATTTGAAATTTACCCCTTTATCAACATTTTACACCTTAACGTGTATTTGAGCCCTTTATCATCATTTTGACCTTATTGACCCTTTTGGCGGGCCATAATACCTTTATGACCTTCTACGCCGAAAGGGTCAAAAAGTTTTCTCAAAACACGTTAAGATGTCAAAACTCCGTAAAGGGCAAAACCGTGTTTAAGGCCTCAGACAAGGCAGTCTTGTTTGTTTCTCGGTAAATATTTGTAAAATCAGTTTTGGACATAATTTTTATTGTTTCTCGAATAGTTTTTTGTAAAAAAATGTTTTGGCAATAATTTAAAAAAATCTTATTTCTCGTAACATATTTGAATTTATTTGTTGTTTTTAAAAAAAGAAAATTTGGCCATGATTAAAAAAAAAATTGTTTAAAGATTCGTTTTATTAAGGTATTATTTAGGTATATTTATCAACATTAACATTTATTAACCTTTATCTGTATTTGACCACCCCTTTATGAACGTTTGAGACATTGTTGACCCTTTCAGTGCTAAAGCGAAAGGATCAAAAATGTCTAAAGGTCCACCAAAGGGTCAAACAGGCCTCAATGGCTCGCCTAATATGAGAAATACGGGAAACAAGATTTTTTAATTACGGCCAAAATATTTAAAAAAAACTATTTTTCGAGAAACAATAAAAATTATGTCCAAAACTGATTTTACAAATATTTTACGACAAACAAACAAGAACGCGGTTTTGCCCTTTACGGAGTTTTGACATCGTAACGTGTTTTGAGACCTTTTTGACCCTGTCGGCGCAGATACCTTAGGTCATAAAGGTATTATAGCCCGCCAAAAGGGTCAAAAAGATCTCAATGGCGTGTTATGACACCTTATCGTGTTTGTAAGTTACATTTTAGTGCTGTTGACACCTTTCTCTGTATTTGAGATAGTCGTGAAAAGCGCATTAAAATGCGCTTTTCACGACTTTATCTGATTTTGAAACATTTGAGACTTTTATGTGTATATGACAGCCTTTTCAATATGTGAGACCTTTATTTGTAGTTGACCCCTTTATCAACATTTGATATCTTAACGTGTATTTTAGCCCTTCATCATCATTTGAGACCTTTATCTGTATTTGACACCTTCATCAACATTCGACACCTTTATCTGTTTGACCCCTTTATTAACATTTGACACCTTTATCTGTATTTGACCACCCCTTTATGAACGTTTGAGACCTTTATTTGTATTTGTGACCTTTATGACCCAAATGGCCGCCCATAAAAGCCCACTTTCACACTTTATATTCTACACTTGTTACCTTATCGATCCATATATATATATCGGCTTAAATAATGAACGGCCACAAGAAGAATCTTCCTTTTAGTAAAACATTTAATATATGCGAAGCACACACTTTAGCCATCGAATTTAACACGCCCTTCAAACTCACGATTGCCTCGAGCATCTTTAAGTGCCTGTCTATTCCACGATCACAAATGGATGAAGAGTTTTAGATTTAATTTCTCTGATAGTCGTGGGCATCAATCTGTTTCTTTGGTCCAATTCACCTGATCGAGTGGATGCTTGCAGCATTTTTCAACATTTTCCCAGCATTTCGAAGACTTAGCCTTGTGTTACTTGGTGGTACCAGAAATGTTTTCAAATCCCTCCTAATTATGATCAAAATAGCGCATATTTCAAAATGCCACTACCGTTATTGTACGTGTGCAGAATTGTCTGACATAGCGACAAAACACTTGAATATCCTTTACCGTAAGCATGATGCGATGGATATTAGAAACACTTTCAATCATGTGATTCATGTTTTTTCTCCAACTTTAAAAGAAATCAACGCTGCACGTATTCATTTTTCGATACAGGATACATACTTCAATTTAGAAAAGTAAAGGTTACTTTTCTGAACAAAGAACAAATATATTCTAGCGGCATTTAATACACATAAGACACCTCACGATGCATATTAATCAAAATACAGCTACGTGTTCGGTCACCGAGGCAAGGTCGTTCGAATTGACATGCAACTGATATTAGAGGGAATATTTCAAACGGGAAAACCTTCCGCGCTCTAAAAGTAATCGTTACATCTCTGAACAAGAATATATCTTTTTACCGTCTTCCACGGTAGCCGTCATTTCACGGTATATACTAATCAAATATAAAACCGCGTCTGTGGTCAGCACATTGAGGTCTTTGAATTGATGTGCAATTGATATGGTGGTGGGATACCTCGAAACCACTCAATCCAATGGTTTAAGGCACACTATGGTGTTTAAGGTGATTTGCGTCATAAAACATATGGATAACTTCATATGTGGTCAACTTGTGTACACCCTGGTGAAGCGATACATTTTTAATGCAAAAACAAGTGCATCAAGGTCATGGTTATGGCAACGGCGGCCATTGAGTGTCAAGGGTAAACTAGCGCGCAGCTTTTTACGGTTTTGTTTGGCATTTGGTTCTATGATAATTATGTCTAGACATGCAAAGAGAACATGAAGAACGATATTTTAATCTTCGCGGTGGATGACTCCCTTCGAACACTGACACCCCTGAGTAAACGGAATCCCCACCCTGACACCCCTGCCGAAATACCCCTCAATAGGGCATAATGTCACTGTCTGTTACGTTATGTTACGTTGCCATAACAGTTACTAGCACTTTTTAGTTGCCCTATGCATGCTTGCCGTGTCTTGTTCATCCTTATTACTATAGTCAGAATCATCCTCCGTATCCTCAGAATCCATGACCCTTGCTAAAACATCTGCTGCCGACGGCGCCATTGAAAAATCCCGAAATTCCTACCAAATTGATGAAATAACCCCCGTTATCAGCACAGCTATCGTCTTCAATGCATTTTCAGACAAACTATATGCAGCCCGTAGCCCGCAGGCTACTCCTACTCTCCGTTCCATTGAAAAATCCCGAAATTCCGACCAAATTGATGAAATACCGCCCCCCCCCCCCCCCCCCCCCGTTATCAGCACAGATATCGTCTTCAATAGACGTTATTCGTAATTGGCTATTTCAAACTATAGATGGCGGCATACTCGGATGTGACGTCACTAATAATAACGAAAGCGAGGCCAGAATCGATGAATTACGTCAACATTAGATGTTGTGTGATGCAGTCAATAAACGACGTCAAAATTGTTCTTAATTTTCCCTTCTTTTTACATAAACCAGCTAGTAACGAATAAGCGCGTTATGAAACTTATATTGTACAGCATTTGCACGAAGACAATGTAGCTCGAACGCTATCGCCATTGACTAGTTTGCAGACATTGTTTGCGATTTGTCATAGCGGTTATGACTTCCGAATTTGAAGCCTAGCCTCTTTCACATTCAGTATTTGACATGCTTGGGTTTTGTTCTAGGATAGGGTCAGACCTGAGACGCATTCAGGTCAGACGAGTGTCTGTCGCGTCGGTAATAGAGTAAGGCAGGGGTCCCAAATATCCTGGAGGGGGGCATAGTTTTTACATGGAAAATAGGGAGTCATGAAATTAATACCATATTGTAATGGAATGATGGGAATCAGGACAACTCGGCCTTTTACTTAGACAACTCGGCCATAATACAACTCGGCGAGGATTCAGAGAACGGTACGGCCAAGGAGAGGGGCTGTCATTTTCTTTGATATGGGGGCGGGGGTCCCAAATATCCTGGGGCTGGGGTGGGGGCATAGTTTTTTTACATGAAAATAGGGAGTCATGAAATTAATACCATTGTAATGGGATGGGAATCGGGACAACTCGGCATTTTAGACAACTCAGCCTTTTAGACAACTCGGCCATAGTACAACTCGGGGTAAGACAACTTGGCCTATGTGACAACTTGCCATACTTGGCAACTCAGCCCACAGACTTGTGTTGTCCATGTCATTTTCTGACTTTTTATATGTTTTTAGGTTGGATTCGGTGCTTTCATATAAAAAGTCCCAACCGGGGACTTCAATCAATTATGTTACAATTGAAATTTGTATGGAGGCTGAGTGGTATCATAGGCCGAGTTGTCTCAAATTGCCGAGTTGTCCGAGTTGTCCGACATTCCATTGTAATAAAGGGGAGGGGATCAAAGAAAAACTTGAGTTAGAATACTGAAATTGTGTGCGTGCTTCAAGTGCATTTGTTGTACGTGTTTCAATGTGAACAAAATGTGGGATTGGCCACCGTTATTTTATTAAAATACATGATATGTGCATCTTAAAGCTGCAGGATGTTTTCTTTATTTTTAGGTATCTTTAGGAGAATTATTTTATGAAGGTGGAAATTTGTTGTTTTTTGATTAAAATAAATCAGCGTTATTTTGTGATAAAATATCAAAATAACAAATAAACTAAATAAGAATGAGAATAAAATATAGTTCTTAGCTACAAATACGATGGTCTTATAATGTATAGGCTGTTCATTATAATAGCAAAACAGCTAAGAACTATATTATTATTTAGTCCCTAAATAATGGGCATTTATTTACGACAGGTATTTAAACAAACTATACATATTTGTAAACACTTCAGATGCTTTACTACGCAGTTACCAGGCACTAAACCAGATTTACAAGAACTGGGACGTTTCTGAGGATTGAAGATTTATTCAAAGATTGAGGGCGTCCCCTGAAAAGATCACATAATATACCTTTAAATTCATATTACAAAGATTGAGTTTTATTTTCAGCATAATGAGCTCAGCAACTTATTCTCAATGTTAGTACTTGAGAATCGTGGATCTTGGAATATAACAACCAACACTAAAACCGTGTTCCCACAGAGAACAAAATCCCAGAGTAGTCTAGTCCGGACCCGGACTAAATCTCTAGACTAGTGTGAACGCGTTTCAAGTATGTCCCGGTCCGGGCTCAACATTTTTTTTGTTATATTTTAAGACCACCTTATTATTTTGGCATGCTTACAGATTACACTTAGGTTGAGGAAAAAAAGAGCCAGCAAATTGTTAGATTATTTTATGTTATTCTAAATACAAATGGGATGTAAACCACTTTCTAATACAGAATTGACACAGTCATATACATACATGTTAGCATAATTCAGATTTTATTATTGCCATAATGGCATAATCATTAATGTTATATGTAAATGCATAATTCAACATTTAAAAGTACACTTATTGGTCTTTTATGGTATTAAATATTCCATTCATTGTATTGAAGTACAATACAAGGACTGCTTAAATCTAATCATTGCAGAGAGCAATTAAAGATGTTTACAGCTTGCACAAGAATGTGAAACTTTGAAAAAGTGTTTGTTAATTATAATAAAGGTGTATGTTCTGATAACTTTTCATTGGCTACAATTCTTTTCACATCAAGATATTTTTATATCAGAGGAATCCCATAAATTGCTCATTATGCCTGTAAAATATTAGGGGCCAGAAATCTTCCGTTTGAAAATTATAGGCCAAAATGTGGTGAATTACTGCCACAGATTCAGTGGCGGCACCAGCATCATAACTTTTTTAGGGGGGAGGGGGGCAAGAAACAATTTAAAGGGCAAGAATTTTACGCTAAAACTGTCGAATTTGGTCTAATTTGGTAAGCAAATTGCAAAATTTGGTCTAAATATACCTAATATGGTGATAAAATATGCGCGCAGCGTGCTAAAATTTGATAATTTATGCAAACATTGTCAAATTTTGTCAAATTTTAACCTTTTTGAATTTTTTTTTTTTTTTTGGGGGGGGGGGGGGCAGGAAATATGCCGTGGCGCCGCCATTGCAAAAATGGTTATTGGTTAACCACCCTCCAATTTTCAGATTCTATTTTAATTTCTACCCCTGTTGTGCAATTGTTTAAAACAGTTTGACTTTAGTAACAGTGGCGTAGCTAGCTTATTCATATTGGTGGTGCAAGAAATAAAAAAGACAAGATATTTGAGTCAAGAAATGCGCGGAAAGCGCGCCAAAATGTCTGACTTGACACATATCTTTTGCACGATTGAGCTACATTTTGGTTCTTAACAAGCTTGTACCAAAGAATATTGCATTTTGGGAAGGGAAGACATATGCGCGCGTAGCGCGTGAACATTTTTCGTCTGTGTACTTTTGACTATCATTATTCCATGATTCCTTTGGTCAAATGAACCGACAGTGCCAATCGCAACCGACAAGACGTCAATATTGACTATATTGATTGGTCGCCCCCCCCCCCCCCCCCCCCCCCCCCCCCCCCCCCCCCCCCCCCCCCCTCTGGCTACGCCCCTGCTTAGTAATTCTCATGACTGTGATCCAAGAGCTTGTGATGGCATGGCAACATCTTAAGCAATTATTCATTAAAACTTGTGGGCTTTTTTAATTCAGAAGAAACTCAATAAAACAAAATCTGATAACACCAATTTCTGGATAACACAAAGCAGCTTTCAAGACTCGTGGACAAAAAAGAAACAAACAATGCAAACAAGGTCGAGATTTTAAATTGTATGTGACTTGAAAGGTACCTTTAAATTGTATATGACTTGAAAGGTACCTTTATTATAATATAAACACACATTTCATTTGAAGAATCCAGCCTATGAGATGATGACATCATCATTAACGTCACACAATTATGTGAATAAGGATCACTTGGTTTTTTTTCAAGAGTTAAAATTGAATGTCAAGCGACAATTAACCGATAATCAGGTTTCCTACGATTCTTGATCACTCTAGCAGTTCGTCTTTCCAAGCCTGCCTGTAGACTGATAGTTATTGTCTTTTGGACTGGACATATCTGCCTGTGTCTGATGATACCTGTAAGCCATAAAATTTGAAGGTGAAGAAATCGGAAATAAAAAACTGGGTTAATATTTCATTCAGCCATAAATATTGCTACCCATCAATTTAACTTGACTGTTGAGTATTAGTGGTGTGCCCCTCAAGAATGAATTTGGTAAAGCCTTGTAGTAGTGTACAGACCGGGGTACCGACCTGGGCGCAACTGTGTAATGTACCATTCGTACTAGACTATCCTAATTTTGGGACTTAATTACAGTCTAGCTAGCAATGATTCCAATCCATCAATGTATGTTGGATTCAAGAGTTGCCCCAGACCTGATAATCATTGATAGGGGGGATGTTTGCTAATTATAAAAGGTCCCATTATGAATAACATCTATAACAGAATATGTCATGACCCCGGGTCATGACCCGTTACCTTAGTCATGCTAGTTCTGTCTGTCAGACTGTATTTCAATCCAGCAATGATCAAGCCAGTTGCAGTAAAAAAAAATTGCAGCTCACAGGCATCAAACAACTGGTGCCTGATACTGGTCCATCCACCTTTCAATCGTTATGGCCAGTTATGTTTACCAACAACTTTATTCCTCGCTGAAACGAGATGTTTCATGATTTTGAAAGCAATGAAGATAAAAGCCAGCTTGAGCACTACTGAGGGTCAAAATTCGGAAGTCAAAACTGCTACGACAAATCGCAAACAATGACTGCAAACTAGTCAATGGCGATAGATGTTCGAGCTACACTGTCGTCGTGTAAATGCTGTACAATATTGGTTTCATAACGCGCTTATTCGTTACTAGCTGGTTTGTGTAAAAAGAAGGAAAAATTACTCACACTTTTGACGTCGTTCATCAACTGCAGTCACACAACACCTAATGTTTACGTAATTCATCGATTCTGGCCTCGCTTTCGTTATTATTAGTGACGTCACATTAGAGTATATCGCCATCTATAGTTTGAAATCGCCAATTACGAATAACGTCTATGCATTTTCAGACAAACTATATGCAGCCCGTAGCCCGCAGGCTACTCTCCGGGTCAAAGGGCATGTTTATATTCGATGGGGATTCCTTCAAAGATTATAAACAGTGCGCACATGTTAGCGACTTTATACCGGCCGCCAGTGTATATACGATACGCATATTAGGCTTTATACCGGCCACCAGTGTTCAAAGGGTTTGACGCATTTAGGCCTTTTTGAGAATCGCTTTACGCGTCTCTAGACATGTATGTATATGTCAATGATGTCTTAGCCAATTTTCGAAGCAATAGGACATTGAGCTACTGAGAAAAGCTGCGCGCCTTATTTAGGAACGCTTCAAATCGCAACATACATAGTGGTTTGAAGTCTAGAAACAGTTTAAATATTCAAATTACGCGCCAATTATGCAAATTAGATGTTCAAAAAGCTTATTAACATTAAATAGAAGCCCAAAAAGGAAAATTGTGTACAATTTATTTTTACGTTCACATTTTATTAAATCGCCCTTGAAAATACAATAGAAAATAGGAAAAAAACTTAAATTAACATCAATTTTGCATCACCTTTTTCGCTTTGGTAAACCATAGCTCCAGAACCCAATGTCCAATTCGATTCAAATAAAAAGTAAATTAAAGCTAAGATTTCAAAGCATTTGAATAAGTCCAGAATTTATCTATAAACGAATTAAGCAAGGATTCTGTACGTTGTTGGGAATAACATTTCAGTAACACGGGAATCAAATGTATTGATTTGTTGAAAAGTTGGAATCCCTGACCAATTATATTGACTGTATTCAAAAGCAATCAGTGTACAATAAACACTTTGCCTTGACAAGGGTCTTTGACAAGCTGCAACTTATATGATCCAATCTAATCTGATTTAATTTATAGCTAGTTATATAATACTGCATCTCCTCATGAGATATTTGACTCACTTTGCTACCTCAACTGTAAGTTCAACCGAATGTCTATGGGAAATATTGCTCCTGGTCATGAAGACCGAATATAGACTCCATATGATAGTTATAACATGTTAATGCTCTGTACACAGTCTGATTTCCTTTCATGCGACTTTGTTTGTTTTGTTGTATCTATTGTTCACGAATGAGTTTATTATATGTTGTCACTTTCATCTTGTGCGAATCTTCTCTGATATAGCAGACTACTATTCATGTACTAAAGGTTAAATCCCGTTACATACTTTATATTCTACACCGTTTTAGCTTATCGATTCATTATGCGGATTTAAATATCTAACGGAATACGGAAACAAGAAGACTCTTTCTCGGTAAAATGCTTAAAATAGGCAGAGCACACACGTTAGCATTCGAGTTTAACACGCCCTTTGCCGAGTACCTTTAAGGGCATGTCTACTACACGATCCCAAATGGATGAGGAGTTTTAGATTTCAATTCTCTGATGGCACCTGCCCCGGGGGGGGGGGGGGGGGGGGCGGTCTCACATTGATATGGTATACGTATATGTGCCTACCTTTTGGGGTGCCTTTTCGCAAAAATTGGTATAGCGATGGGGTGGTTTTCATCACAGACCAAAGCGCCCAATTGGCATAAATTGGGTGTATTTTGAGGCATTTTTGGAAAAAGTGCCCAATTTGTGCACAATTGGGTGCTTTTCTTACAAACTTGGTATATTGATGGATGGGAAATTAGCCAAAAAATAGGTATAGGGAAAGTCACATTTTCGAAGTCCGGTAGGCACATCCACGTACGATTTTGGCGAAAGTACCCCCCCCCCCCCCCCGGGGCACCTGCATATATGGGCATCAATCTGTTTGTTTGGTCCAATTCACGTGACTTGGTAAACACGTGCACCACTTTTCAACATCCTACTAGCATTTCGCAGACCTTGCCCTTACAATAGCGCCAATTGCTATAAGAGCTAATGTCGTAATTATACGGGTGCAGTATTTGTCGACACATTGACCAACAAAACATGAACATACTTTACTTCATGCACGTTCTGTCAGACGCGTATTTGGTCACCAAGGCAAGGTCGTTGGAATTGATGCGTAATCGTGTAATTGAGATTAGAGATGAATATTTTATACGAGTGTTATGTTTCCCGATAAAAATAAGCATCACTTTTTCAAGATAATGAATTTATCATTTTGCCGACTTACATTGTGAATAGTAATGAAACATAACCTGCATTCTCGTTCGGTATGGTGATATTTTTAGAGTTGATGTGTAATTTATATCGTAGATAGACACCTTGAAACTTCGCAATCGAATAATTTAAATGGAGGCGAAAATAGCATGTCTTACAGGGAGCAATATTCCTATTAGTGAGTGGATATGCAGTTGGAATGCTGGAAGCAAAGTGTTGACTTTTTGAAAAGCTGTTACATCTGACGTCGTTGATGTTTTCAACTATTTTGTTTCCATTGTCCTTACTCATCAATTTGTTTCTGTTTTCTTTTGTTACCATATCTTTTGTTGCTATTGCCTTTTAAGGGCGACTTAAGGAAGTTTTTTTTAAATTTTGTGAGTGCTGTTATTATTGAACTATGACTCAAATGTATACTAAAGTATACATTTTTGGAAAGAAATGGATCATAGAATCCAAACTTGGCGTCAATTATGACCAATGTTGATTTCTTGAGAAAATCACAAAATTCACTTTTTTGACCCAAATGTTTTTTGAACAAAGCTAACAAAAATAATTTTGAGTAAAAAATGCCAATCGCTTGATGTTGATGTAAAGACACTAACTTAGGGAAGATTTTTTTTCTTTTAACCTAATCTAATATTTTTTGAAATTTTGACCAAAAAGTGCCAACAAAGTTTTAAAAATGTATACTTTGACATGCATTTCAATAATTACAGCACTCACAAAATTCAAAAAATCAAATCAAAAACTTCCTTGAGTCCCCCCAAGGGAAGTGTCAACCCTTTTATTTTGATGATCGATTTTTGCTTCCAAGTTTGAAAATATAAAAAGTATACACTTCGAGAAAGATATTTCAACAGGGAATCTGATTGTGCCATCAATTTAATACAAGAAACGCTACATTGTGAGAAATGAACCAAAAAGGAAGTTTTTTGACCCAACATTTTTTTCAGAAAGCATAACATAAAGTAATAGATTGGTAATTTGTTCTAATGTTGATTTTTGTAACCTAGACAATTTTGTCTAGAATTGGTTTTTTCTTGTTCCAAAAAAAGGCTTGTGTTTTTAAATATTGCTAAAAACATCGGAAGTATGTAAAGTTAGCCCTTTTTTTCACAAATATCACTAGAACTTGGTAAATATTTCGGATTTGAATTCCACAGTCGAAAAAACCAAAAAATTGATCCTAGCGCTGAAAGTCCTCTACACAATGGTAGTAAAAGCTTACCTGATATTTTGATGGTCTGTCAGCAGGGAGTATGTGCCGTAAGTTGGGTGACTTATGCGTTTACAAAGACCATTATGCATTTAATATATACAATATTGCGGATATATCTTGTCAATGAGGGGTGGGCCAGCATAGGAAATGTACACTGATAAATATTCTATTGATATTGCATGTCAAACTTTTTCATTATACTTTAATATAGAAGTGGATATCAATGGTTTCTAAATGTAGAATATATACCTTTTAATACATGTTGATTCCCCAGACGACTATTGACTTTTGCACTAACCTTTTAAAGAGTCTTTTAAAAGAGTTTTAAAGAGTCTCATAAAATGTATTCAAGTTTGAAATGAAGACGTTTGTATCATAGATGTATGGGTAAGGAATGTACTAATGTGTATCGCCCGATACTGTAACATAGAACCGTTCCAGTATCGCTCAATACTTGAGTACACTTTTTCCAAAGTGAGTTTCAACAAGAACTGTCTTTAAAAAAGACATCGCGGTTTTTCAACATTTTCCCTTGATTTTGCTCTTTATTTCTTTTTCTGTTCGTGCTCCAAAGAATTATAAAAACAAAAATAAATATACAGATAAATAAGTATAAACATGAATAAATGGAATAAATGATTAAATAAATGAATCAATAACTGAATGAACGAATGAATAAATGGATAAATAACAAATTAATTTAATTAATTATAATTTATTAAATAAAATTAATTAATTAATAACATTAACGGCCGAGTGCACCAATGACGGGTAGCTGAAGAATAGCGCTACCTCGCTAGTAACTGAGGCGTAACCCAAAATTTTGAGAGCGCCAATGCGGGGTAAGCTACTAGGCTAGTAACTGGCGGGTTATTTACGCTAAATGTTATACCTGACCGGACCCAAGAGTAAGTTGGGGCATAACGTTTTATGCCACAAGTCAGTCGATTCTAGCAGTATAGCGTACATTTATTGTGAACATTGAAGGGGATGATTCGCTGATGCTGAAGAACCAATTGCACTTGCATGCCCAGGGGGTGTCTATTTGAAGTGGAATGTGACCCCTCATAAGCTGGAAGATTTTTATATTTTTGAAAATCCATTCATGCAATTTGGTGAATTTTTTTAGTCAAAATTTAGATCAATTCCTTTTGCCCATTCAAACAATAATCGCACCGACTTTGGGTCATATTTTGACCAAAATGTACTAATTGTCCAAGGGTCTTAAATAATTACTAAATACATAAACTTATTATTGTTTTTATTAATTAAAAACTGATAAACCAAGTTTCAACATTATTGTGAGTGGAAGGGTAGAAAAAGAAAAAAAGGATATCGTGCCGCGCGTGGTCTGGGAATCGAACCGGGGTTCCGCGATTAACAAGCGTAGGACACGGTGTCCACGCCACGGAGGTATTTGTGTTAAGAGATGTGTTATAATTGTATATAATTGTTTCCATCGGGTGCTTGTGTTTTTCATTAAAATTGTGCCCCTCGCCCAAAATATGTTTGTAATGTCATGATAGTCCTTATTTTTGAAAAAGTGATAAACAAACTTCGAAATTTTTGGCCATAAAATGGCATCATTTTTTTCCGGATCGCAGTCGGACTCCACGTGATTCTTGATTTACACTCACCTATGACCTAGCGAGTGACGACACGTTTTTAATATTACGGAGGACCATCCACGTCAGAATTTTACAGTAAACTATAGGTTAACACTTGGCATATGCGACACTTGACTTTGTAAGGGGACGATGCTGATTAATGTGGATATTTACCTCGCTAGTAGCTATTCTGGTGTTACTCGCCAATTATGCTCTAAGAATTACATCGTTAGTAAGTTATGCTACAGTTAGAGCATAACTACTAGGGAGGTAGCTTACCTCCCTATTAAGTTACCCGTCATTGGTGCACTCGGCCGAATATAAAGGAATACATTTATATATATTTTTTCTTCTTAAATAAAATGTAAAAAGTTTACTCACAATCATTATAAATTTATAGATTTCTGAATATATTATTATTAATTCACTGAAAGCCAAACCTGAGTCAAGGTGACTAACAAAAGTGAGTCCAGAACGATGTCTAAATTGACTCGCCCTGACTCATCCTAGTGGGTCCGTATAAGTAGGCAATATGAGTCATGCGGCCGAGTGCACCAATGACGGGCTGAAGAATAGCGCTACCTCGCTAGTAACTGAGGCGTAACCCAAAATTTTGAGAGCGCCAATGCGGGGTAAGCTACTAGGCTAGTAACTGGCGGGTAATTTACGCTAAATGTTATACCTGGCCGGACCCAAGAGTAAGTTGGGGCATAACGTTTTATGCCACAAGTCAGTCGATTCTAGCAGTAGCGTAAAATTTGTTGTGAACATTGGAGGGGATAATTCGCTGATGCTGAAAGACCAACTTCGATTGCATGCCTAGGGGATGTATTATTTGAAGTGGAATGTGACCCCTCATAAGCTGAAATATTTTATATTTTGAAAATCCATTCATGCAATTTGGGGATTTTTTTAGTCACAATTTAGATCAACTCCTTTTGCCCATTCAAACACTAAACACTTGGTTCATATTTTGACCAAAATGTACTAATTGTCCAAGGATCTTAAATAATGACTAAATAAATAAATAAATAAATAAACTTATTAATGGCCCGTATTCTCGTACGTAGTTAAACACGGTTTTAAGCTAAACACGCGTCTAACTTTGACTTTAGACACAGCGTTTAACTAAACGCGATTCTCGTACATTTGTTTTACTTAAACACGCGTCTAACTCACTGAAAAGTGTCTAACTTTAAACATGGGTATGGGGGTAGTTTAAGGCGCGTTTAACTAAACAAATACACGAACTGTATGCCTTGAATGATTACTCAACCGTGCCCGCTGTAAGCTGCCGAGCATATTGTGTAGTATTAAAAATACACGTGCGTTTGAGGTATTCAGTCGATATCTATTGTAACCTATTAGGGCCACAACAACAATAAATACCTGTATGCATACTATACAGTAACGCACAACGACCCTGGGAACGAGATTCGCCGAGTTTAAAACCGTGTTTAGTTAAACACGTTGTTTAAAAGATAAACTCGCGTTTTAGTTAAACACGCGTTTAGTTAGACACGATTTTAAGCTAAAACCGTGTTTAGTACGAGAATACGGCCCATTATTGTTTTATTAATTAAAAACTGAAGTTTCAACATTATTGTGAGTGGAAGGGTAAAACTAGAAGAACGAAAAAAAGAAAGCATATCTTGCCGTGCGTTATCTGGGGATTGAACCGGGGTCCTAGCGGTTAACAAGCGCAGGACAAGGTATCCACGCCACGGAACTATCTGTGTTACGAGATGTGTTATAATTGTATATAATTGTTTGCATCGGGTGCTTGTGTTTGTCATTAAAATTGTGCTTTTTGGTGCAATATTTGTGTGTGCCCCTCGCCCAAAATATGTTTGTAATGTCTTGATAGTCCTTATTTTTGAAAAAGCGTTGAACAAATTCGAAATTTTTAGCCAAAGAAATACCGTCATTTTTTTGTTCGGAACGCAGGCAGACTCAACGTGATTATTTATGTTAATTATGTACACTCACCTATGACCTAGCGAGTGACGACACATTTTAAATATTACGGAGGACCACTCACGTCAGTATTATACAATAAACTATAGGTTAAAACTTTGCATATGCGACAATTTATTTTGTAAGGGGACGATGCTGATTAATCTGGATATTTACCTCGCTAGTTGCTATTCTGATGTTACTCGCCAGTTATGCTCTAAGAATTACATCGTTAGTAAGTTATGCTACAGTTAGAGCATAACTACTAGGGAGGTAGCTTACCTCCCTATTAAGTTACCCGTCATTGGTGCACTCGGCCGATGGTCTCCCATCAAAATGAGTCCAGGCTTGATTCGGCAAGATGAGTCTTACGATGTCTAAATTGACCCAGATTGCATGACTCAAATAGAAGGATCAAATATTTGGGTCAAATGACTCACTTCACTCAAACAAGATGAGTCATTTGACTCATCCTAAGGGATGAAAAATATAGGAGAGAGTTTATGGTGACTAACAAATGGTGATTAACAAAGACGAGTCCAGCATCAACTCATATTATTCATGATGTAATGAATTTGTGGACAATCACTGCCATCAAGTAGTGACGTCTTGAAATATTTTAGTTAGAAATATGCCTATATACTATCCTAAATATACTTTCCATGGTGTTATTTAAGTAATCTAGATGAGTCACATCTGGTTGTCATTGTTGCTTGACTCATATTGATAATTCCATGTGACTCACTTTGACTAAGTGACTCACTTAGTCTAGTCAAAGGGATATTGACTAGACTAAGTGAGTCTACTAATTTTACTAGTTGGGCTCAATAAAAAACGAAGTTTTGTTTTCAATGTTGTCTCATCTTATACATGTATAGTGCGTATCGGCTAAAACCAAATTGCTCTTGACATCCAAAACCACACCCACTATATAAGAATACTTAATAAAACAGGGAAATTGTTCTTTATGTGTAATGGTGTAAACTGCTTTTATGGTGTGTCACTCTGCCGACGTTATTCAAATCCTACCTATTACTCTACTCGGGGTTTGATGCAACCCATAATTTCAAATCGCATGCACAAGATCCTAGTTTGTGTACCAGTCTGAGGCCAGATGCGCACGATCCGAGCAGTAACAGGCGGAAACGGTAATGTAACCGGGATATTGATGTCCATGTGGGCGTCACAAATCTAAAATGGAAAATAAATATAAAATGAAAAGAGAGATAAAGTGAAAAGGGAGTGAAAGGAGGGGAGGGAGAGGAAGAGAGAGGGGGAGATAAAGATTCTTATATAATCTGTAAAAGTTGAATTTGTTTTGTAATGAATACGGTATATCACTGATCATGCTGATGGCGGGATGTCTTACGAAATAATGCTAGTGGTTACTTCTACTCTCGGCTCTTTTGTTATGCTGCCTTTATTGATATATCATCCATACATACTAAAGAATCCTCTTTTTACGTGATATCTAATACTATTTTGTGCAAGGTGTCAATTGCTATCCCTGGTATTTGGTTATAAAGAAGGTCAAACTAGTGTGTTAGAGTAGCGGGTATTTGTTCGAGCTACGTGCTTCATCATCATCATCATATCCCAAATTGTGTTGACCTTATACCAGGGTTATGCAAACATTTTCTTTGTAACTGTTGACCCCCCCTTCCCTAGTTAATCACGGTTTGAATTCAATTATGACGACTACAGATTCCCATGTCGATAGGGAAACACCGGGAGCTCGCATAAATTGAGCAACATCGCATACAACTGCAAAGTTACATGAATACCCGTGAAAAGTTGCATTTAGTTGCTATAAAATCCGAAAAGTTGCATGAAAATCCATGAAGTTGCAATAAAATGTGTTATGTTCCATCAAATTTGGAATAATTTGGAAAAATTCACATTCGTACTTCAGTCAGCTGGGATAAAGTATAGGTACTTCATTCTGCAATGTAAGTCAAGTCACCATCCGTTATTGTCCTTGAGCAGGGTGGACAAGTTTGAAATTTATTGTGATGGAAAAATACCTTAGGATTACTCTCGATAATGATATCAGTGGTGAAACTGTTGCAAAATTAGTTGTCAAAAAATTGTGGTAGATTAAATTTCTTATACAGACAAGGTTCAATTTTTGAATGAAAAATCTCGTAAGACCCTTCACTGCCTTATACAATGTTATTTTGATTATTGTTGCTCTTCATGGTTTTTCTGCAAAGTTGAAAAATAAGCTTCAAGTTATGCAAAATAAGTTGATTCGCTTAATTTTGAAGCTGAAGCCCAGGTCCCACATTGGTGTTGAAGAATTAAAGAAGCTGGAAATGTTGAAAGTTGAAGACCGAGTTAAAGAACTTTAACTCATTCATGTTTAAAATCTATAATGCAATGGCACCAAAGTACCTGAATCATCATTTTATTTTCCAATTTTCCAACACCCACAGGTACAGTACCAGAGGCAGTGCAACACATTATCTGGTTCAAAAAACTATTAAAGGACAGCAGTGCAATACATATTTCTTTACTGGTATTCGGGAATGAAACTTGCTACCAACTCATGTTAAAACATCCAAAACCCACGCGCAGTTCAAAAAGGCAGTAAAATGCCACTTTCTATCTTGGTTTTCATCCGTTTTTATATGCAAGTTATTTCATCAAAAGTGCAATAATTTTTGTGTGCAAATATATATGATGTTTTAATATGTGCCACATTGGCAAATATTGTTTTAGATATGTAAAACCAAATTATTTATTGACGGAAATGGGGACTTGGATACATATTTCAGATTTTTCTAAAGTAACACATACCGTATTATGGTGAATTCTAAATTCCCTGTGGGTCAGTGAATAGCACGTCAGTTTTGGCAATCAACAGGTTGTCAGTTCGAATCAAGACATTATTCAAACAATTATTTTCGTTGACCGCGTTTAGTGCACTATCCTGTGTTAGTAGGCCGGAACATCCTAATTTAAGTTATACACTAAACTCGCTTGATAGAACGTTAGAAGTATGAGATACCAGAGGCTGCACTTACTTCCTGTACATTGGTTTATGGGGATATATCCAATCACCTCAAAGCGCAGTCCAACGTGACTCTCCCAATCTCTAGGTATGATGCGCAGAAAGCGTGCGTTAATTGGGTTGGGAAAATCAATGTCCTTGACCTGTCTACCATCGCTATTAGCAAGAAAGTCCTGTATTATTAGAAAAAAATCAAGTAGGGAAATGGGATGAATAGGTTCAATAGTGTATGCCTAAAACCCATCCAGATTATAGATATACTTCACGAAAGACTTGGGTTGTTTTTTATTTGTTTCACGTGGTGAACTATCACAAACAACGCAAATCTTGAATCGAAACATCTAATACTAGAGTTATCATACCAATGAAAAGTAAATGTGATTATCGTCTACTGATGGGAATTACAAGTTGCCAATAATAGGACTTTTGTTCGTGTCAATATAGACGTTCGTAAAGTTCCATTCTGTCCGTAATACTACCTATGATCCTATCCAGCCTTTTGAAATGAAAATAGATTCAACTACGATCCTTAATGAACGGGTCAACCAACCTCTCAAATGGACATCTATGGTGTATAACGCGTTAACTCGATCAACTGCTCTGATTGGTTTCTGGAATCGTGTGCGTTTTCAAGCATACACATTAGGGGGGGTTGGGGTACCGCGCCATTTTGCGATATTTTGCGAAATCGATCGTGGTTATCACGTGATACGTATCGTGGAAAAAAAATTTACACTGTTTTAACGAAATGCACTGTGGGTTTGTGTTACCAGCCTAAAATCATAGAGGTCGCAAACCCGGTCGCAAACTTGCTTAGGGAGCAGTTCCATTTATACGCGATAAATTTATCGCGACTGTATCGGGGCCTGATATGCTTTGGACCCGATGTTTTTCAATTTGATTCGCGATAAAATAGTCATCAGGCCCCGATAAAATAGACATCGGGGCCCGATACGAGGCCTCTGCCATACCATGGGGTATGTTTAGCAAATAGAGCGGGACATTGTTTAGCAAATACACGAGGATAATACAATTTACGTTAAACATCCATAATCAATAACATTATCTCTAAAAACATGAAATGCTGAATTTGTACCTTACAACTAGAATAAATAACCCGAAGCTCTATTTACATACCGACCACTTATCTTTCGTTATATTTAAACAAGCGGTAATACGCTACGCGATAAATAATCCTTTGCTACTCGCAACTGTTCGCGATAAAAATCTCATCGGGGCCTGATAAAAAACTCATCGGGGCCCGGAACATTCTCGCAATTTTTATCGCGTACAAATGGAACTGTTCCCTTATAACCTAGCTATAACAAGCTAAAAATGACATCTCTGAATGTATACCAAAGTGTGCAAAGGAGAAATTGTTGGACACACTGGTAAAAATGGTTTTACAACAAGTTTTGCTATCATTAATAAAACTGAACTCAAGTTAAATCACTCTATTTATCGAGCAATAATATAATTGTTTACGCATTTTAATTGTTTAGATACAAAGTTAAATAAATCAAGGATACATTTATGATAGATAAATAAATAAAAAGAAAACTATAAACGCATGGGCGGCATTTATAATTGATAAAAATTGACATAACAATGATGTTACATTAATCTACCATCAAGTTTAAAAAATAGAAAAATAAAAGGAATATTCGAACCCGTGATTTCCGATTGCCAACGACATGGTCAACCTACGCACGCCACAGAGATCAACGACTGTAATTGTGATAGTTTTATTATTTAACCATATCTATCTATTTATAACGAACGGATTTTTATTGTGCCATTTTTGCCAAATGTGTGTGTTGCTCTCGCACAAAATGTGTTTGTAATTTGATTATAATCCTTATTTTTAAAAGAACGGTAATTTTGTTTGACATTTTCGAGAAAAAAAATGGCGTAACTGATACGGTAAACTCCAGCAGTCCGTGTGGACAAGCATACAGATGATGCCGGTAGGCTAAGCAAATCCAGCATATAAAACAAAAAGTGCTCCTAATGGGGCTCGAACCCACAACCTTTCGCTCCCAAGACGACGTTCTCTCCACTACACTAAACGGCCGCCACTCTGTTCAAAGGCACAAAAAAGTTGACTTGTTTTATGCTTTTTTTGCAATTCTGAGGTGTGCAGTTCGATTTTCTTTCTCGAATTGTTTAGAAAACCATCCATTTTAGAACATCTGAAATTTAAAATGAACTGCACACCTGGGAAAGTATGATGCCAAGGGCATATTTTTTGCACGTAAATCCAATACAAGAGTTCTGAAAATCGACAAAAATATGACGTCATAACCATTGCTTCGGGACAAAATGGCGCGGTACCCCCCCCCCCCCCCCCTACATACACATTGAACTGATCGGAGTGCGCCCGCGTGTGACTGACTGGGGCCAGGGGGATGTGTCGTAGGTCTACGTCTATTCCCCTCCGTTTTCGTCAATACTTTACTTGCCAGAAATAATGTATACCTACCTTATTGTCATTCGTATCCACGACATAAGTTTCAGGAACAATTGAATCTCCATACATGATGTAAATATTTTTCAAATACGCGAGTCCGTATCCTTGGGTTTGGATTCCTGTTATTGTGACGACAGATAACAAATCTACTTGAATCCACTGATCACTGCTGTCTTCATTTGCCATCCAGGCTCCATGATTGTTGAGTCTAGCTTTCCTTGCCTCAAACTTTTTTTTGGCAGACGACGCTGTAATCTGTTTATGGGGTATTTCACCATTCTCCATACCTAAAGGTAACGGTTTATTTGGTGTGACCTTAATACACTCTGTAATGAAATAAGGGATTTGTTAATTTATAAATGTGTAGATGTTTGTATATTATATGGGTACGTATTTTGATTACATTTTGACTACATAGGCCTACTCGGCGGTTGCCTAGGGTTTCTGGTCTAGGTTTTTGGCGGTAAATGTTCCCGGGAGTCACTCCTCATCAAGGCATGCAACAACTCTTAAAAGGAATATTGTGTAAAACACAGATCCATGTTGATACCCACGGTGGCGTTATACACAGACTCTATCAGGGACTCATAATAAACGTCACTCTGACGATCACGTTAATTATATTATTGCATATATAATCACATATTCATTTGCATGAATATTGTTTAGTATGCAACAATTCCAACAAAGACTTACCCGGTAGCTCCAGAACACGTACTTTATAGATATAGTATGTGGTTATGCATTAAAAAATACCCATCCATATCTTTGACGCTTCATATCTTTCACAAGGAATAATTTTTACACAATCAAGTTTAGTGTTTCTTTAATGATTCCCTCAATAATTGTATAATACTGAACATGGGTGTTTGTTTAATAAAAAGAGAAAATGTGAACAATAGTATACAGGGTGGGTTAAAAAGGTGTACTCAAGTTTGAGATTTTTCGGTGCACAAATGTCACAGATTTTTTTATTGAGGCAGCCGGATTATCTCATTAGCTTTCTAAAGAATTTTAGTGGGTTGAAATCGGTTGAGGTAAGGGAGCACTTCCATTTATACGCGATAAATTTATCGCGACTGTATCGGGGCCTGATATGTTCTGGACCCGATGTTTTTCAAGTTGATTCGCGATAAAATAGTCATCAGACCCCGATACGAGGCCTCTGCCATACCCTGGGGTATGTTTAGCAAATAGAGCGGGACATTGTTTAGCAAATACACGAGGATAATACAATTTACGTTAAACATCCATAATCAATAACATTATCTCTAAAAACATGAAATGCTGAATTTGTACCTTACAACTAGAATAAATAGCCCGAAGCTCTATTTACATACCGACCACTTATCTTTCGTTATATTTAAACAAGCGGTAATACGCTACTCGATAAATAATCCTTTGCTTCTCGCAACTGTTCGCGCTAAAATTCTCATCGGGGCCTGATAAAAAACTCATCGGGGCCCGGAACATTCTCGCAATTTTTATCGCGTACAAATGGAACTGCTCCCTAAACATATTTATGCTCATTTGCGTAAAAGGGAACATTTTATAAACCGAACAAGATTTGCGATATTTTCTCTTATGAGATCTATTGAATTCCACTATTAAAAATGGTCCACAGTGTAGTCCGAGCTGAGCCCGACTATCACAGAAGCCACATTTGTTGTTGTTGTTGCTAAATGTGTGTAATAATGATATTGTTTTGTCATTATTTCGCATTTAATGTTTGAAAAAATAACTGAGAATGATTGATCCGCCTATATTAGTTAGCTATTGTGTACTCTATGAATCTACTTGTTCATTTAGGCCTATATCAAGCATTATTGAGTAAAATATTCAATATTGTGTTCGGTTTCAAAATGCAGTAACTTTACCATAATAGTCATATCTGGTAAACGATACAATGAGATGTCATGATCCTTTTTGCTGATGATAGTGAATAAATGCATCTATTGTCGCATACATTATTTGCCTTCATATTCTGATTATGCATATTTTTAATAATCATTTTAGTTGTAGTACACTTTTTTACTCACTCTGTATAGCACAATAAATATTCACAATGTTAATGAACTGAGTGATTACAAATCAAGCTGGTAATTCTCAACAAAGAGCTCTGACGGGCCAATCAATTGGTTCACTGCAACTCGGGAACTAGTTCTACCAGGAGCTGCCTATCGTCGCCTGTCGCAGTCTCCATACTTTTGGGACACCCTGTACATACCTGGCGTGGTGGGTGCATCAGTACTGGGTGCCAGCGTCGGAGTAGTACACCCCACCTCATCGCTTGAATCTTCGCATTCTTTATCCCCATCACATCTAGATGCGCACGACCCGTTCGGACACGTGTAGTTAGGACAAGCTAAATTAAGATAGGATACAATATAAATGCAATGCAATGTAAAAAAGGTAATTCGGGCCATGACAAGATTATACACCTATCACTTGTAAGACGCACTATACGACCCCCGGGAGTGGTGCGTCACTTTACCGAGGTGCGTCAACTTCTCATGTACCATGACGCACCCTGTGTCAAACATACGACGGACCATTGCCATCCAAATACGCACCCTCAGTCAATTTTTGGACGCACCATTGGTGGATTCTGACGGACCATGACGACGCACCCCGTCGTCAGGTATCGTTGACTAAATTGGATAAAACACGATGACTACTGAAAATGAAACTACTTTTGATCTGCCCTTATTCGACGTTGTCAACCCTGGCCTTCGAATATAGACCCCGGAACGGGACCGGGATGGACGGAACCAAAAGGAGAACTTTCATATGCGCAATATTAAATGTCTGACTGATCTAAAATTCATAAAATATTTAAATGATTATCATACACGTCAGGATGAGGATGAAACAATTTCGAGAACATTTCCCATTCTGCTTCGACCCGTTCAGTGGCGTAACCATAGGAGGTGGAGTTTGGGGGGAGGCATCCTTCATCCCTGTTATACATGTAGGCTTGCGCCTATTTACAAATAACTGGAGGTAAGTAGAAAATTGGATTCTCGAAAGTGTTTTTAAACATTTGAACTTCGGATTGGAAAGTACAGGGGGCATTTAAAAATACCAAAAACATTAAGTTCTGATTTAATCAATACCACTCATATACTTCGAGAAAAGGCACCCCCAAAAGGCGGCACATACACGTATACCGCTAATTGTCCACCGGGGCTCCCCCACCCTGATTCCCCCAAATGAAAGTACAAACTCGATGTAAACCTTTAGGCATTACTAAAACAAATAGTCAGATATGCCCCCCCCCCCCCCTGATGACCCCCTCATGCGATGCCATAAATGTGCATGGACAACACGGATGATTACGAATACTTCCCCCCGGTAGTATAGTCTCGGGCCAAGACTGCTGTATACTTCATCCATCGGCTCGTAGGACGATAGCAAGCGACTGGGTGGAGTCAAATCACCCTTAGAAATGGGTCTGTTTTTTATTTGAATCTCCTGCCGCACATCCCCGACCAAATTCAATTCCGGGGACCTGTCATCTTACCTGTGTTGCTAGATTGTTCTGCGCTTGTGTGGAAGAGCGCAATGCTGATCCCCTATCTTATACGTGACACTACTCTAAAAATGAAAGGTTCTCGGTCTACTGTCGGTTCCATGGGTTTTTTTCGTTTGCCAAACTCTTGTACTGCAATTGGCGATGATCGAGTGATTTCAGGCATTTTAGAACATGCGGTATAAAATATCGGAGTGATGTTTGCGGTATTAAAGTAGAGCCTGGTTATACAATACAATACAATACAATACAATACAATACAATACAATACAATACAGAATATAGAAAGCATTAATTGCGCCATTTCCAAAAGGCTCAGAGCGCTTACAAGATAAAAACTTAAAATTACAACTTAAACTACAAAATATGAGTGTAACATGAGCATAGTACGTACAATATATATAGCAATTACAAAATAGATTAGAAACAAAATATAAACAGAGAAAACTGTTTAAGGGAACAAATGACTTTTAAGAGCTTTTTTGAACACACGTGTAGATGATGATTGTCTAATACAGATAGGTAGCTTATTCCACTCTTTTGACGCACAAACTGTGAAAGTTCTATCACCAGCTAGAACTCTAGTGATAGGGTATTGAAGACGTAGATAGTCATTAGAAGATCGGAGTGGTCTCTTTGGAACATATAATGATAAACAATTTGACAAGTAGATTGGGGGTCGTATAGTGCGTCTTACAACTGATAGGTGTATTACTCGAAAAAAGATACTACCCTCTTTAATAAAACTTATTAAATGAGAACGTTTTCAAAATGATAAAATGTAATACAATCCTAGGCATTTCATATTGGAAACATTTTACCATACTGTAGCAAATTGAATAGATTCGGTTGATTGGGTTTTTCGAACGAGAGTCACATGATTAGCTTAGTAACTACACAATCCTGTAAACACACCTTATGGTAATTATGTAGCGTTGCTAGCCTACCGTGTTCAAACAATTTGATCAATAACACGATTGATCAAATGAATATCGTCTTATACCAAGAACCTATGTGGGTGAAAGGGATAAGTGCAATTTGGTATTAGAATATTGGGTGACTGTGTATTTATTTATCTGCTTAACACCGCCCCCCAAAAAAACAACAACAAAAAACCACACCCAACAACACCAAAACGGGGATCCCAAAACTGGGACCATTTTAAAAGCAATATTTTATGTTTAGAGAATGATCAATCTAGATCAATTAATAATCCTCTGTCGGACAAATACTCTCAGTTGTTTAAACTGTCGCACACATAAGCTCGTGTAGGGGAGGCCTACATCGTGATGCACGCATTCGCAGTAGTAGCTGTCATGCCAATGAACGCATCCCGACACCATTCACCATTTATGAATGAGGATCATATCAGCTTAGTCAGAGTACAAACGATGTACTGGTCATTGCAGAAAGACGAACAAGAGGGTACCCGTTTTGGTGATCCGCGATGTAAAGATTAGCACGGAGACCCAAACTAAAGTATGCACAAGTATAATAACTGAAACCTTTTTGGACTGTCAAAATTGCGAAAATCCAACTATTTCTGGGGCTTCTGGTAGAATGTAAAACATCCATCTTGATCATTTGAAAATAGATGTACTTAAAATGTGTGACGAAGCGTTTAGTAACCCTATCCTAACGGGCTCTCAGTGCGCTTCTACTACTCTATAAACCAACATCCTCAAAAAGCGGCGCTCGCGTCACTTGTGGCGCGCGGCGAGGTTCCAAGTGGCGCATGAGCGTACTAACGGGTTTTTTTTAAACTTTTTTTTCTTCTTTTTAAAGTCCAAAACAGGACCTGAGATGTCCCAATAATCCATATAATACCTCTTGACCCACACCTTATGAATATCATTATCTAAGATCCCATACCAACATATTTAATTTATTCTGATCGAAAGTAATTTTTGAGGACCGTTTTTTGTAACAACATCTAAGCAACAACATCTAAATTCAGTATAAATTTCGCATGTAAATAAGTGCCAGGAGAGCCCCTCCAGGGCCTTTTAAACAGCTTAATTCAGAAGATACCCCGCGTGGAGTGTGGCACTTTAGCACTTTTTAATTTTGGAAGTCGCTGTATGCGTTACTAGTACGTTATAAATACGTTTACACAACGTTCTCTGCGTGTGCGCGGAGAGTACAGAGCGCTTACTATAGATTCAAATCGTCACCTCAAATACAATATCAAACACCTGCTAAACTTATTAAAGGTATATTATGTGATCTTTTCCAGGGGACGACCTCAATCCTCGAAAAAAAAACTGGAAGCAGATTTTCTTGCAGATTTACTTTTCTGATCATAAATCATGAATATATTCCAAGTTACAGAGCGATACGATTCCTAATAACCTTAAAATCATGGTTTTAGAGTGAATTTAGAGTAAAATTTTGAAAAATAGATTGTACCGCTCGGTACAATCTATTTACAAACCATGAATAAGATATTAAATTGTTAAAATTAAATAAAATTTGCACCAATATAGAATATTGTTGACCATTTTTGAAGACTTACATGAGGCCATCGTCCAAAATACACAAAATATTGCCACGATTGGCATAATTTACAATTAATAAAATCATAGTAATTATAGTTATTATAGTAACGTACTTGCAATATAAATAAACAATAATATTGATCATATAACGATCAGTTATAACAACAATTTATTACCCATTCAGGAACCTGTCTCTCTGGGAAAAAGCATTGTAAACATAAAAAGCAAGTGATTTGATTGTGCGTGAATATTTTTTTAATATTAGTAATCCAGGTCGAATGACCATTACTATCGAATGACCATTACTATCAAGATAGTAAAGCATCTTATAACATTCATTTGGGTAACGATCACTTGACATTTGAATAAGTTTTGACCAATAGCATCCAAGGACAGCACTTTGAACAGAACGCCGAATCTCCGCGCTTATTTTGTGCATGAACACAACAAGCGCGGTGCACTGGCGCTCAAAGGCGACCATTGGGACCCTCTCACGACCCTCTCACGTCCCAGACAATTCCCACTGCGTCATTGAGGGGTTCTTGGAGATCTTGATGCGCTTGGCTTGGCGTTTGATAATGTTTCAGCGTAATCAAAGCGCCGGTCTCATCGCAGCAGAATGTGAAAGGGTTTTAGTGACCTTGGTTTAAAATGGCCAATTTCGGACAGTTTTCCGCGCTCTCACTTCGTGTTGTTCACATCTTCATACTTTATGAGCGCAGTGCAATCGCCGGCCTGATCGCCGTATGTATGACAGGGCCATTACACAATGCGCATTGTGCGTTCAACATATCGTCAGCCTGCTTCGATAATTGCCTAACTCATTTTTTCTAGTTCTTAGAAAACAACAAAAGTATGAAACCTGTTACCTGTGTACCTGTTACTCATTTTGCATTATTCAGTTATTGATGGATGGATATTCATTATGTGGAATGTGACTTGTATTGTTGATGCCTCAATTGGCGTGCATGTATGCACTAATCCAAGCCATAGAAACAGATGAACACAGCCATTCAATAATTTGATTAATTCCATGGATTTTTCAATGCAAATTCAATAATGCAAAATGAGTAACATGTTGGAGTGGTCTGGTGGCCCTTTTGCAACAAAGCTCTTCATTTATCAATACTTTTGATTGGTCAATGACTTAGGTATTATGACAGCATGTGCATAATGTAATGAAGTCATGATTTATGCAAAAAACTCAATTTTGCTGAAAAGTGAGTTATATGCAATTATCGAAGCAGGCTGACGATATTTTGGATAATTGCTGGCGTGAGACTCGGATCGAGAAATGATTGAACTGATTATAGTAAAGTAGTGGTTTGAATTGCGGAGGAAAGTTAGGGTTAGAAAGAAGCGCGCAGTAGACATTTCTATAGGTTGATGGCTTAAGCACTATCCCATATTCAAGTCTGATTCTAAATGTCGTTAGAATACACCCCAAGAAAGCCGGAGCATCGGTTTTGGGATGTTCCTCGAACATCTCATGTACTTCTAAATGCACACTTTTACTGCAAAGAAAACCACTATTATATTAATGTTTGTACTCGTGCAATCTTAAAAGGGAACTTTCCATCTCATTTTCTAAAGAAGTAACAGTTTGTGTTGAGATATGAGCAATACTTTTGAAAGACTAGAACCCTGAAACAGCTGCACTACGTGGAAATAAATAATTGTAATAGTATGCATGATTACCTCTTCAAGCAGAAAATATCACTTAAAAACTGTATCTATTTCAAGAATTAAATTATCAGGCACTTAGCATTATTTCTAAAGTCTCCGCTTTACAAATCAAGTTGTGATTATTTCCCAACTATTTTTGTACCACTAAACATAGGTGGCTATACTTTCGGGACACCCTGGTACAGGTTTATGTGTTAATTTTATTTTCTCAAGTTACCTGCGGTGTATTGGTGCCATTTAGAATTTTCGAGGGGGCGCAATTTTTATTTTTGATCCCATCATACATACTACTCAGAATAAATGTTCTCAACAAGCTCAAACCCTTCTTAATAATTGTATTTAATTCATTTTCAGGACAAATCTATAATTTCCCAAAAGAAATGTTGATTCCAGTGTCTGTATTTCTATGACTCAATTTGTATAAACCGGATGACCCGTATGTTACATTGCTGTATCGCCTGACAAGAAATCGAATGAAAACTCTCCCTTTATCCTTCTACAACCTATCTACAATAATGATATATCTTACCAACTGCACAATTCATCTTGCTCAGGACGCCTTTGATGTCGTTGCTAAACAGATCTGATACATCCAACTTTGGTAAAAGCGTGTACGGCTTTTCAAGTGATTTATAAGCGGTCACTCCACCTGGATATATCTCTGTGCAGTCACAGACGGAGTCTGTATTTGCCACAAATATTGCCTTCCCGTCTTTGATGGCTTGTCCGATGAAGCACATTTTGCCACTTACGACCGTGATCAAGCATGTAACTGAAAGTACATTAAAATATTCCAATTAAATTTGACACTGGGCACACGTTTTTACACTTTCTTTGACATCTTGGCAGATTCTTAAATAATGTATTTACTGTTTTCAAAGAAATTTGAAGAAAACAGTTTTCATAACACTGATTACACTTTTTTCTCTGCTGATTTTTATAATCTTGTAACAATGTCTACTTATAATATTGTTCAGAGCTAGCTAAGCTAAACATCCATACCTATGATTAATTCTAAGCTAAGCTAAACATCCATACCTATGATTAATTCTAAGCTAAGCTGAACATTTATACCTATGATTAATTCATTCTACCATTCAACAACCATCAAATCAATAATTGAACACTTTGAGACACTGCAGCTGAAGACATTGTAGATCAGAGTAGATCGATATTTCACAGGAGAGATGAGTAGGTTAGGCAATGCTCTTTTGTTAACACAATGAAATGTTGCAATACTTTTCCCCTACGTTTCGGTAATCATTTTTATCCAATGACTTGTTACAACGTACTAAAATGTCTTACTACCTTTGCAGTATCAAGTCTTTCTTACCTTTTAAGATGGTTAAGAGTTCAACTGCTCCCATAGCTATGTTAACAAAGCTGTAATGTGTGTAAGCCAAAGTTTGAGTCGTTGCTTCACTATCAAGCGATTGTCTGAAACTGTGCAACCCTTTTGCTTTTCATCCAAGATCGAAGTGCTTTTAGTGCTTTTAGTGCTTTTAGTGAAATTAAAACTAAACAATGAGCATTTTAGTACGTTGTAACAACGTACTAAATGAGCATTTGTTTCATAGTCATTCTAGCGTGGCCGTAGCAAGCTAGAATGACATTTGGAATGTTCCGTCAAAGACTTTTAAGTATTATTAAAATACTCGTATTCTCGTAAAATGTTTTATTTCTAAATCGACTCAACGTTGGTCTGGCTAAAAGCTACTATTTGTGACTTCTGTAATTACAGAAAGCACAAAATCATATACAACATGGCTGAACGGTTCTTTAAGTGCACTATTTCCCTCTTCATCAATTGATCAAGGCCATCGCTAATCATTTCAACAATACTCAAATCTTCAATTGACAGTCGTTTAGCGTATTCTAGCATGAATAATGTATGTGCCATTATATATATAAAATTGGTAGAGCCTATAATACTGGGCTGATAATAAAGATCAATTTAGTTAAAGCTTCTAATCTTCAGTTCATTGTATCTTTGTTTATTTGTTGTCATGAAATAGATATCCATGGTAACCACTCAGTGGTTGTGAGGGATGTTGGAAGAATTCCAACATTTTGTTTGAAACAATACGCCAATGGCAAGGTAAAAATTGTTCCAAATATGTATCACTTGGGGAAGGTGGACCCGAGAGCCTATTATAATGATATGATTGATCAATTGTCATTGAAATATACACATTGAAAAAAGTATCGCATCACTGTTTCTGTTTTGAAAAGTGTAAATGTGGCTTCGAATTTTGCCACCATGGTGTGATATTAAGGATCATTTTTTTTGCGTAAGCTGTCCAACAAAATGTTATGCAATAAAAGGGCCACATTTTAGTTTGTAACGTAATGGATGTAATGTTTTTCAAGGCCAAGGGGAAAATGCATGTTTTTGTTTTTGTCCAAAAGCATGCATGAAACAAGTTTGGGTATAACGCGATATTGAATAGACTTAAAAAACTTAAAATAATCATTATATTAGTTCTGTATTTGGCGCAAGATATGTTCCATTAAGACGTTATAGGCTACAATGCAGTGAAAATGAGTCCAAACATGCTATTTTTTGTTGCTCATAAATTCAGCATATACGAAGAGGTCACCGTTGATTTTTTTCTTGTTTATTTGACCTAGGTCAACACTTCCGCAATATTGCTTTTGTCATTTGAACTTATTCAAAATGTGACCTGTTTTGACCTTTGCCCTCATAACCGTTGGGTGTACGAAAAAGGGAGTTTTTTCATGTTTGAGACAATCAGGCAATTTTTGCAATTTGACCCCAGATGACCTTTGACCTTGGAAGACTTGAATGTGTTACCAAAGATTACAACTATAGAGAATAATCATCGGGCCTCTTAATATAGCGTTACACCCAAACTTGTTTCAGGCATTTTCCCCTTGGCCTTGAAAAACATTACATCGATTACGTCACAAACTCAAATGTGGCCCTTTTATTGCATAACATTTTGCTGGACAGCTTTCGCAAACAAATGCTCCTTAATATCACACCATAGTGGCAAAATTCGAGGCCACATTTGCACTCTTTAACAAGCGGTGCGATACTTTTTTCAATATGTATATATAGATCCATTGAATTACTAAAACTAAGTTTGAAACATGTTATACACATGTATATAGAAAAATCAAGGTATTTATGGTGATGCAAGATATTTTGTTGGCGCCAATCATAAAATGAACTTACTTTGGCGTAAGAAGTCATTTAGACGGGCCATGCGTGCTCGTTGTGTAGTGGGCCTACACCTCTTTGTACTTTCCGATCTATAAGTGGATACCCAACATGTGTGATATGAGGTGAATCGGGTATAGGCAAGTTAACATTAACGGCAAATATGCGCAAGGGTGGGCAGGACATCAATTCAATAGAATTTCAAATGCAAGGTTAATCAAGTGCGTATTGTCTATTGATGAAGCTATGTGTGTGTCTCGTAGCAAGATTGCTCATATTAAAAGCTCATGCATATAGTCTTTAACATTGTTTTGTATCAGGTCACATGTCATACATACAAGTCGGAGTAAAAAAGTTACTCTTAGGAAATTGAGAGTACATTCACCAATTCTGCTTCATATGAACATAACATTTAGAAGTAATCATATAGGGCTTTAAGTAAAATATAAATTCAGCCAATCGGGCGTTAACATAATAGGGTGATTAGAACCACTGAACCATGTATTAAATTAGTCCCAAAATGCGTTTTTGAAGACAAAGATTCTTTGTGTCATTAAAATCATTATTTCAGAAATCTACACGAGGAAATATAGTATTGAAGGTTTTTTGATACTCTGTTAGCTGAAGTTTCATTAAATAGGGTACTAAATAACTGTTGTTGCAACCCCCCTATTGCACCACCCACCCGCCACTACTTTGATGTTTAGAGGGGTTTAACTATTTTTAAAAAATCTAAATGGATAGGATTTTTTTTAATTCAAAAGAAGACAATATTATTAGCAACTAGATTTCGCGGTTCGTAGGTTGGGCGGTTCTCGGGTTTGAAGTTCATGGGATGTGTGTACTCTTAAAACCCAGTTATCACACGTGCCCTTAATAGTCAAGATACCCCATAATACAGGAACCCAATGTGACCTTAAATCCAGGTAGGCTACACCATGTACGAGGGGGTATCAAAAAGTTTTAGAAAACACCCAGAAGTGAAGGAGCCAGAAACTTTATTTTGATATGTGATCCTTCAGACATCTTTACTAAGTCCCTGTGCAAAGTTACAAATTGTTCCTACTATTTATTACCTGTCCACAGACCGCCATTGTAGAGATCCTCAGATTGACCACCATTGATAGATTCTCAGATTGCCTCAGATTTTGTTATTCCCCAAACAGCAATAAATAGTTTAAAGTTTTGACAGAAAGGGGTCAAAGGTCATTACAAACAAGCTTGGTGACAATAAACTTATGGGTAATATGGGGTGTACACAGATTGACCTCTTATGACCCCTACATGACCTTTGACCCTTTCTGTCAACACTTTAAACTATTTATTGCTGTTTTGGGAATAACACAAGTTTCTGGCTCCTTCACTTCTGGGTGTTTTCTAAAACTTTTTGATACCCCCTCGTACATATACATACTATCCATGTAATTCAGTACATGTGTAGGCATGGGTTAGGGTTTTATAATACTTGCGGGGTCAAAGGTCTTTTAGTTGTAGAGTCGGCGGGCGCGTAGCAACAGTGTAAGAGTTTGTTGTTTACATATAGAAAAGTTCGTAACATATTTTTATTTGACGGTCGTATAGTGTAGCTATGTCCATGATGAAAATATTCTGGGCGAAGACCATAATTATGTCATCACTCACTCATTAGGCCACAATTTTAGTCCAAATAGTAGCTAGCCGGGTTAAAGAAAATTAAAATTTCGGTAGAGGGCGGTGCGTGACACTTTCGTCGTGACACTTGCGTGGCACTCGTTGGTACGTGGGGCAAAGATCCTTGTGCATTGCGATATGTAACTATTCCACCTTATTTGATACACCAATTCATGACATACATGTATGACCATAAGCTTGTATTACTCTAAGTCATTTAAAAGTTAGAGTTTGGGTCGGATTAAATATCAGAGTACTTGAAATGATCTGAAAAAATTGGTGTTTTTTTTATTGTTGTCAGATGGTGAAGAAGTTCAATATCTCAAATATAATGAATAATTAGTTTATTAATACTCATTAATAAGCCCTCTATTCTAACTTTCTTGGATAGGTCAACTTTTTTGTTCAATTTTAAAATTGATTAAGTTTTTAACACTGAAATATTGATGTTGAAAGGCCCAATTGTATATAAATCAACTACAATCAATTTCATGTAGGCCTGTGTTTTATAAAACTCTAGTGGTTAAACTTCATACACTTTACTTTTAGTAACACGTTCGTGGTTTCCTGATGTTGCTGAAAGATGCTTGTAATAATATATTTTGCATGAAGCAGCAGGATTGGGGCACCCATAAATTGTGACTTGACTTGACATTCTACCTAATGACCGTTGCCCTAAATTCTGTATTATATGAAATGATTGATAAATTATTAACAACACATTGAAATGGCTGGAGTGACTTGACTTGATTATCACAACACTAGGAAACAGCCATATTTCAATATTAATTTAGGGAAAATGAAAATAGAAACCGCCCGCCCATCACTTTTTTAGAATGCCAGTGCTCGCAACAAGAAACTTATCGGATTTAAGTAGCCTAACAATTGTAAGTATATTTTTCAGGTATAATATTGAATGCTCCATTCAACGAAGCGTAGCAGGGGTGGAATGAAACAATTCTTAATTCATCAAATTAATTGTACATACGAATACATTTTCAATCATTTTTTTTTTAAATATTATAATAAGATACTTCAATTTGGTTGAGTAAGTGTACTTCGACTCTGTTTCATGGATTGTAATGATTCGATAAATGCGCCATTAAGCTTATTGTAAAATGGAAAATGCCTGATGAAATTGATTAGAATACAGAATGCAATGATCGATACACGGTCGAATCAACGAGGCATGACAACTAAGGTCAAGTGATGATTATTATCTTCTAATGATGCGAACTACCATTAAAAACTATAATTATACAGGGTGAGTCAAAAAAAAGTTGTACGAGAATGAATATTTGTTTACAAATATACCAAACAAATTTGACAAAACAATGAGGCACGTTATCAAAGAGCAGCTTATTCTGCTTATTTGACAAAAGGAATCATTGAAATCGATCAATTATATCCGCAGCTATGCCTGTTTTAATAAAAGAGGCCCTTTTTAGCTGTCCACGGAACGCTTAATCTTCTTGAAATCTATCCACTCTAAGTGGGCAGCAAAATGTACACACACCCCTTCATATTCAAATGAGATTAAAGCCCGGTGGGAATGGTGTGCATAAAATAAAAAATCAGTGACAACAATAAGTAAATGATTAAACATTGAAGGCCCACTTAAAACAATTAAGACACCTTAGAGGACAAACATCAGGAATCATTTTGTTCCCATTTAGAGTGGAACGATTTCAAGAGAATTAAGCGTTCCGTGGACAGCTAAAAAGGGGTTCTTTTATTAAAACAGGCATAGCTCCTGATATAATTGATCGATTTCAATGATTCCTTTTGTCATATGAGTGGGATAAGTTGTTCTTTGAATACGTGCCTCATTGGTTTGTCAAATTTGTTTGGTCTATTTTTAAACAAATATTCATTCCCGTACAACTTCTTTTTAACTCACCCTGTAGTTTGTCCATTCATATTTCTAATGAGAAATGTTTCTTATGGGAGAAATTATATGTATTTGGAAGAATCCTTTAAGAAAACGTATCATAGCTCAGTACCCAACGAAAAACATACACTACAAACACAAAAATATTAATGACATGCGTGTCTTTGTGTTCTGTATTTTATTTTATTTTTGAAAGATTTATTTATGTGACCCATTGCTATCCATAAGCATGATAAGTACAAAACAACGATCATTCGTCCAAGCACAAGGATTCAGAAATTGTATATGTTATAATACTTATCCATTGAGGATGCATGCGCACACTAAGGGAGCAGTTCCATTTGTACGCGATAAAAATTGCGAGAATGTTCCGGGCCCCGATGAGTTTTTTATCAGGACCCGATGAGATTTTTATCGCGTACAGTTTCGAGTAGCAAAGGATTATTTATCGAGTAGCGTATTACCGCTTGTTTAAATATAACGAAAGATAAGTGGTCGGTATGTAAATAGAGCTTCGGGTTATTTATTCTAGTTGTAAGGTACAAATTCCGCATTTCATGTTTTTAGAGATAATGTTATTGATTATGGATGTTTAACGTAAATTGTATTATCCTCGTGTATTTGCTAAACAATGTCCCGCTCTATTTGCTAAACATACCCCAGGGTATGGCAGAGGCCTCGTATCGGGCCCCGATGTCTATTTTATCGCATATCAACTTGAAAAACATCGGGTCCAAAACATATCAGGCCCCGATACAGTCGCGATAAATTTATCGCGTATAAATGGAACTGCTCCCTAAGTATCCCAGACAGCATTACAATATTGGCCCAATTTTGGCTCAATATTGAGTTACAATATTGGCGCAATTTTATTTGCTCATTAGCCCAAGCTTGACCCAATATTGGGCTATTCCATTTATTAATGGTACACCCCCAATAGAAGGCATGGGAACCCCAACAGAATTGACGCTTTTTGAGCGTGGGATTTCTCAAGAAAAATGTCCAAATCCTCAGAAAGGGTATAGAAGGCATGGGCTTTTGACCGTGGGATTTCTCAAGAATTCTGGATCGAGTTATAGAAGGCAACAAATAATATTTGCCCGTGGGAATTAAAGTCCATGGCTCTCTGTAGGTATAAAAGGCAAATAACCTTTGACCGTGGGAATTCCCAATATTTTTTTTTTTTAAATCCTGTGTCTTTCAATTTAGCCCACTAGGGGTGTGCCGCCCAGAGTCTCAAAAAGAGTGTGCTTCGAAACTGAACTGAGATATTTTTATGACAAAAAAGGGTCATAAGACCTAAGCAATCAATTTAACCTTTGCGTCTGCATGCAGTTAAAGCTTAGTCACAATACAATACAAAGTCACAAAGACAATAAAGGCAGAGCACGCGCAGACTATTTTCGACGACGGAAAGTTATTCAATATTTTATACCGCGCATTGTTTCTCTAGGTATAGACAATGATTATGTGCTACCAGCGTGAGAGATTATACCTAATGAACATCACTATGTGGCTATAATTGTCTATGGAAATGAAACTCTCTCCACCATAACAATTGTTCCTTCTTATAGGCTTTTAATCAGTCAGTATGCAGCCGCGCTCAAAGCCGTCGTTTTTCTAACCCACTCACAGCGACCGGAAGTACTCAGCCGTAGCGATACCGCTTCGTAGTTACAGTTGACCTCATGATAGCACGATGTAAATGAGCTCTTTTCATGATTATAATCACACATTTCAAAAACATTTGCCATGAAATTGTAAAATAAAAAGGCATCTGATGCATATAATATATCTAATATTATTTGTGAACTTCATGACATGTTGTATTTTCGGTGCAAATTATTGCAATCACACAGACCGAATTCAAGAAAAACTTAACGAAACTAAAGCCAAATCCACGTTAAAAAGTCACTTCTGAAGAATCAGGCACCAATTTTATCCATGGTATCATAATATTCATATTCTTTTGTAACTAGAAACAAACATGCTTAAAATATTATAACATTATTTAGTCCGGTCAAGTGAATGCTTATAATATAGCACCTCGAATCTTGTCTCGAGCTAAATTCATTTCGTAACCGTCGATGGGTTGTTGATGAAGTGTTTAAATCTTACGGATATAATTAATTTCGCTTGATAGCTCAGATGGTAGAGCGTGCGCGTGGAGAACGAGAGGTCCGGGGTTCGAAATCGATCCTTCTGCTCTGCACAATCTCATAATATTTTTTTCTCTTCAAAATCATTTTTCACAATTTCATCACACAAAATGCATGAATTCGGACGTTTTCATTGCAAAAACGGTATTTTTTTCCAAAAATTTCAATAATTAATTCAAATGCGTGCATGAAAATGAAGCGCGGGCGGGTTACGGGAAACTAAAAATCAAGTTGGCGAGGCCTAACGGGGGATCGTAAGTCTCGTTTTCTGACCGTCACTTTACCTTTTACCTTACCATAACAAACACACCATATTTAATTAATATATATATATGTAAGTACTCAATCAATCAAATCAATTCCCAACGCTCGTAGGTAAATGCTATTGAAAGGTGTAGGTCCCTGATTCTGGACTATACTACAATTCAGGGAATAACTGTTGGACCACTTTGAGGACTTCGTTGAAATTAATCCCCCAGTCCCCCCATTCAATGTTGTTCGGAACCGTTTCATCACCACGGTCGTTGGGACCCTCAACAATGATTGGTGGGGGCGGGGGAGGGATATTAGTTAGTAGATAGGTCAGGCTCTCCACACAAGTTTGTTGCAATGGTACACAAGTTAGCACCGGTGCTCGTTTGTACCATTTCAATTATGCTAATGAGCTTATTTGCACCTTTTATTCATTTAAACCTATTATTTTATATCAATTAAGTCGATGCATTATTAATTTAACACCATGGAATGCATATTGATATATCGAGGGCTCAGAACCACAAGGCCTTATCCCCATTTTGACAATTTTGAGAAAAAGACTATTGAAGATTTGTAAACACATTGAGGAGATGGAGATGAGGCCTTGTGATACTGGCTATAACTTTGAAATGGGTTGTGTTTTGGAGATAACTGGAAAGAGAATTTATTTCTGAAAATGTTGATACCTAAATCTCATTTTTGGAAAAACGGAGATGAGGCCTAGTGTTTCTGAGCCCTCGATATATGCATATTTTCTCACTTGTTTTAAAAAAGGGAAGTGATTGTTCACTAAATAAATACATATTATACATTGTGCAAAAACATAAACATCAAAGTGTCAATGCCCCTGCAGCCTCCCCCCCCCCCCCCCCCCCCCCCGCACTGCCAACATATACAAATGTGCGACAAAAGTTTCACAAAGTACATTTTTAGGAAGAAATCAACCCATTTTCTATCAAAATTATATGTTGATTCCACATTATAATATTTATTTCAACGTTGATTCAATGTTGAATTCTGGTATACGTAGTTGAAATTTGGCTGGTATATTAACCAAATTTCAACTACATGTACTTGACATAGAATCCACGTTGAAACATGACGTTGAATCAACGATGAAATCTATGGTTGTTCCAAACTTCCAAATACAACATTAATTTTCAACGTTGATACAACGTTGTTACAACGTCATTTTGCCCGTTATGCTGCCGCGTTGAAAGTGTTAAAACCGGGGATTTTAACGAGATTTTAAGACCAGATTTCCTGCGTGCAAAAAAACCTAGTTCTACATCATCAAAGATTTCCCGACCTCGATTCTCGATGGATTTAAAAGTTTAATTTGTCATCAATATGTAACTAGTCTATTATGTTAAATTCTATACGCAACTTGCAAAGCATCAAGTCGTCCTAGTTTCATGAGTTGTAGCTGTCAACTGAATACATCAATGTATCATTTTTAAACTGACGGTTAGAAAATGTTGGTATGCTATTCGATTCGATGTACTTAGGGTCCATATCCAATAGGGCGGGGCGTAAATAGGGAAGGTATTTTGTTCAAATCGGCCATGGTCAAAATGTATTCCACTTGACCCCACATGATTAAATATGCACTTTAAAAAAAATCGGAGGGGGTCTTCAGACCCCACCACTACCCTTAACCCCCCTATAGGGGAATACATGGTAAAATTGCCAAATTGGTGTAGCAAAATTATGTTTTGACCTAAAACAAAATAAAAATAATTTTTTCAGCACAATGCATTTCTATAAGGTCCCCATAATGACATACTAAAAGTCCGAAAATATCAGAGTGGTAGAAATATGCCTAATTTGCATAAACTTAAAATGGCCGCTAATTTGAGAATTTTCGCGGCCATTTTTTATTTATGCAATTTAAGATACACATATTAGGGCAGATATGTCTCTGTATGTCCTTTAAGACGTTATACATTCATAAAATATATGCTGAAGCTATTTAAAGTGCCATAAAAACTATCTAAGATAAGAAATAAGTCCAAAACAATGAAAATGCTCAAATTAGCGGCCATTTTAAGTTTATGCAAATTATCATATTTCTAAGACTCTGATATTTTCAGACTTTTAGTATGTCATTATGGGTACCTTATAGAAATGCATTAAGCTGAAAAAAATATGTATCAATTTGTTCTAGGTCGAAACATAATTTTGCTTCACCAATTTGGCAACTTTACCATGTATTCCCCTATAGGGGGATAAAGGGTAGTGGTGGGGTCTGAAGACCCCCTCCGAATTTTTTTTAAAGTGCATATTTGATCATGTGGGGTCAAGTGGAATACATTTTGACCATGGCCGATTTGAACAAAATACCTTCCCTATTTACGCCCCGCCCTAATATCCAAACTCTCAGTGCTTTTAAATCGTTTTTCTAGCGATTTAAAAGCGCTTTTTCCAACGGTATTTCGTTCTATTGTTAAAAGCATCGGAAAAAGATCGGTGATTAACTAGAAACCTCTCTACTTATCTGGCGTTAACAATAGAACTATTGTAGTACTCTGGATGAAACAATTAGTGAAGCAGACACATCAAAGCGCGAGGAAGGTTGTGTTATATTCTTTAAGAAATACTATTTATAAGCTTTTTAAATCCGATCATAAAAATGTTTACGTTCACGCCGATCAATGTATCTGGTCGTCTAGAAATATAAATTAAGCTACCGCTCCATCACTCTATTCATCTATTGTTTAGCGCAGTATTGCCAAGATATTGTGAAAGTAGCCCATTTCCCCCTTCATTCCATTGAAATCAATGCTGAAAACATTTTGGCGATAGGTCACGTAACATATTTGTACAATGGATGGGTGATGACGGAGGGGCGTAATATATTGACCATCGTGTTTGGAAGTATTATACAATATAATACCTATGTATTATACAATATATAATCCAAGTCATTAGTTTAGAGAGGATATTGTTTCCGACTTTTGTCCTTTCGATTTTAGCCTCCGATTTAAGAGATATTTGTATTTTGAACCCTATGTAATGTTTTTCTTCAAAACGTTTATGTATAGCCTTCATTAGCTCAAACGTCAAAGCGCCGGCTTCACAATCATGAGGTCAGTGGTTCGAATCCTGCGGATGGGGATGGTTTTTTTTTCTGTTTTGTTATTACACTGTTTGTTTTTATAAATTGACAGGATTGCTTATCGTTCGCTATATTTATTGAATGTTGAATTCTTTTGCAATTTCACTGCGATAAAGAATGTCCTGTAAATATAATTGTGTTTACTACTCCTAGGCTTACATTGAATGGCCCCTAGCTAGTCTATGAACATGATCTGCAAAGGCCAATTGTTATGTAAATAAGAAGCCAGTCGGCTCATGTCCTTGAATCGATTTTCCTATTTCCTACACCACCGCAACATTATTTCAATAATAATAATACAGGCAAATTGATTTGTATTACATAACGGCTGGCATTTACTTTACAAGTTTAGCTCAATCGATAATAACACACAACGAGTTTCTATTGTATTGGCCTGTTGCATAGGACTAGGACAGTTCGGTGGTATACCGCGGTTCATTCACATTTCATGATGCCATGCACACTAAACAGTCAGTGGAAAATTAAACTGAAATCGTAAATAATTCCACATTCCAAAATAAACTATAGTTGAACAATAATGAATAATTATACGAAATGATAAACAATATCGAAAACTAATTTTAAACAAATGTATATAAACGATTAAAATAAAATTTCAAAACGTGATAGGATTCGAACCCACGACCTCCGGTTTACTAGTCCAATGCTCTACCGCTGAGCCAACTATGCGCTATGTGAACGCAATAACAAACAAAAGTAATATGGTTCAACATACCACTCTTCTCTAAATTAGATGTTTAAAATGCTTTATATTTCTTAATCTTTGTA